>JAGGAU010000093.1:0-39957 GCA_017657275.1 Termitomyces sp. T108 | reverse complement strand
GGAAGACGCGTGAGAATATTGTTGGACACTATTTCCGTTCTGTTTGGACGATTACACATAGAGTCGTCTTCAGATAGCAATCCGAAGGTACCTTTGAAATTTCGAACTCGCAATGTACAATGTCCATAGTTGTGGCGGCGATGTTTGGTGTCTCTCAAGTCTACCGCAGAGTTTGTGGTTCCAAACTTTTACAAAGGCAATTCGAGCTGTACAGGCATGGCCCGTAACTTATCGCCCATGCCTGCAAGACCGCTACCTCGAAACTTGCAATTCCTACAGTTTAATGTGACCGAACCTTTGCCCTTTGAACCAGAGAGTTTTGATATAATCCACATGCGCCCTGTCTTGACACACGTACATCTCTTCTGTCGTCTGATTCTGGTAATCTATCCTTCTTTCTGTTTAGATCAAGAATTTGGAACGGAAGCCTCGAGGTTGGCTTTAGATTGACGACGTAGACGTTCATTTCTATGTCCTCGAGACCTAGGTCAGGCCTCAACGATCTCTACCTCTCATATTTGAAGTCTTCAAACGCCAATACATTTCTCTATACCTAGGATCGGTATATAGGAATCTGGGAAGTTTTTTTCGTGAGTTTAAACGTGATCTGCCTGATAGATGTACAGGAGCACTGATAATTTTCCTATCAGAATTAGGTACTCTACAAATTGCAGAGATGATTGTAAGTCGTTGAAGGCATGCCATAGCTCTAATTACAAAAAACCTTAGTCATCAGTATATGAGCGGAGTATTCTACACATTTGCCCACCGATGCAACCGCCATCACGCGTTGCGAAGACGTCGGATATGTGACCCGTGACCATGGAATCAATGGTCAATGACGCCCTGCTCAAAGGGTCCTCGGCTTCTCGAAAAAAAATTCCCTTCAATTCAGGTTCTACCAGCAGCAGTCCACTTGGAGTTAGGTGACAGTTCACCTGGGCTCGCTAAACTTGCCAGCTGTTCTGGTCACACGCAGGTCACACGTCGAAATACGTCCCCCTTCCTCCCGTGCCTCCTTCCGAGGGACGCCATTTCAAGAATTTTCTTGGCGTGCTGAACGGTGGGCCCAAAGACAAATTTATGACATGCATTTCGTCCAACCTGAGACGGGTCAGCCACACACAGCTCTAATGAAAGTACGGACAACGTACCGCTCAATTATTTTAGTTTTGCGTAAACTTCGCATTCATAAGTTTTTGATGACTCACCGGCGAGGAGACGTAGGTGGATGGAATGTATGAGCTCCGACAGTGGTCGCTATTGCAAAACAGCTAGTCCTACCTTTTCGTCTAGACGTCATGATTACATTGTATAGATGTTTGGATTACCTGGGGAAGTTCGACGAGTATAGCTTTTAGGACGCAACTTGGAAGCTTCCGGAGCACCGTTGGTATTGATCGTCATCGAACAATGTGCCGCGCACTACAAACGCGTGTAGACGGTCTTCCAGATACTGACGAAGGTAAAGATGCACATGTCGTAAGGTCCAACGAGGTGTCAGAAACACGCGAAAGATTTATGCAAAGATATCATGCAGCGAGAGCCAGAAGACAGATATGCTCAGAATAGCTTCAAGGATGACACGATCAGTATGTTCGAACCACGAATGTCACCAGCAGTACCAGTTCAATAGTCTGGAAGTTTTCGACAGCAGAGCCAGTTCGATAGTTTGGAAGTTTACGACAACAGAGCCAGCAGTTTTCAGCTTTTGGTCAGACCGTGTGATTTCTCTGTACTCAACAAAACGATTGAGGACTGGATTGAGTATTTCGGGCGTTGAACTGATGGTATGGTACAAAAGCGCGATCAGCCAGCCTTTTTCTTCAAACTAATGTCATATTCACTGATTATACTCGCAAACAAAGGTCTATGATGTTGTTACGGCATATCTAATGGATGAACGACTCACAATAAATTGTCCATTTCTATAGATACAGTCCTGCGGATGAATCGATGCTTCTAGACCTCGAGAATGGGAAGTAGAGGTCGTTGTACATCTCTGGTCTATATTATCCATTCAGCACCATCACAAACATATGTGGACATACTTGACAAGGAATTGCGAATACGCAAGTAATATATAACGAAAGCGAGATTCGGTTCATTTTCTTGTTCAAGATTCCATGATATCGAATTGCAGGAAGTGCATGTTTGATGGTGACGGTCGTACAAGAAATGGTGATACTTCGAATGTGATCATTGTGGCGTCACGTAAATCTGCAGCTCGGTTGGTATCAAATAAGATGTGAGAGGTACGATTGTCCATTACGAAGTAGAGAAGTACGAGGCAACTCTACCACGACTGTAGGCAATGTTTGACCTCGAAATTCAAGAGCACCTCGCCATGTCTCCAGGTTTTCTTGATATTCTCTATAACTGAGCCATGGTCTAAAAAGTATTGAAGCTCACCGAAGATCAGTACACAGCTTCGATCAAAGTGACCGGAAGCTTCGCCGCTCCTCATCTGGGTATCCTCTGGTGAGTGTGACATACCGGAGGTATTGACCCCTAGCAATTCTCGCGACTAATGCCATTGCATGTATGGATGTCACTGGAAGAGTGGCCGGCAAGATCCTGAGTATATACTACATTTCGCTATACATGTTGTGTTTGAATATTGTCTGTAATCGTGGAATACAAAACGTTTTGAGCCTGAACATATCAACGAGGCTAATCAAGTCGTCTAAAAAAGCCTCACCTGCAACTGTAGGACAGGCAAACCACTAAGACCCACAAAAAAGAATAACAAGCGATTTTTTTGTCTCCCTTCCGTTTTGGAGAAAGCTTGATTGGGCGGCATGAGACCTTTCTTAAGCGCTTATCTTGAATGGGTTAGTCGGAAACACACTTCTTCAGCCTCGAGAACTAGGTAATCTCTCATCGTTCCGAACAGTCCATTGAAGTTCTCCATAGTCATGAGCTCTTTCAAACAAGATATAATTAATATCATAAAAGCCGATACACGCATCAAAAGGCATTCTTAAGAGAAATCACCGAGTGACGAAGCCTGAGGCCCAGGATCTCAAGAAAGACGAACGAGTATGAGGAAGTCTTGTGGGAGTCACAACCAGGGTCGGCTTACATAAGCCTGTGTTATGAATCGGTGGCACACTTGATCCAAACGAAAACAGTCGAGCTCGCCGTTCTAATCGTCTTGCTTGATTTCTACTTCTCCTCCTCATCGTTCCTCACGGCGTCTGCAATAATATTTACTCGACCTCGCTGTCGTCTTCGAGGACAGGACATAGCCCTCTGCTGACCGTGGTTGCTCGTGATGCCCCCTCGGGCCTCCACTCGCGCCCAGCCGCGGATTGATTCGCCGTCAACTCCATCTATCCAGAAAGAGACCTCCGAACATGATCCACTCAGACAACTTCGTACTAGTTGGAAATGGGCAGCCTTTTCGCAATTCTTCTTTACTTTCAACCACCTGTTCGCCATGAATGATGTCTCGCTCAATGTATGTATCCTTCGGTCCAGCTTATGGTTATGGAGGAAGCTCAAAACTCTCCAAGGCAATCGAGGAGGATTTGGTCTACAAAACAAACTTTGTTCTGCCCCGTATCATGCAACGCCTACTCTACACTGTCTCTTATGATAGGAAGGTGTCGTAAGTGCTCGTGCCTTTCGACAAGCAAGCATATATCGACGCGTCATACAGGCTACAAAACTGGCAAACTGCTCTCCGCAAACAATATCGTAAACGAGATCCTGCTGCAAACCCAATTGGCCCCGAACCACGCGTCGAGGAGCCAGAGCAGGAGTCCAGCCCGCCTCCGGAAGGGCAAGAAGGATCTCCTCAAATGCTAACTAAGGATCAAAATAGAGAGAATCCTGAGGGCACTGAGTCAAGCCCTGATGGAGAGACCGAGGATATGGAGGGGAAGGTATTGGATCTGACGCGGACAAGTACCTTTGAACGCGGAATTAGCATTGGCGATGGCATCAATGAACCCTCCGTACAACCATCGGAGACGGGTTCCATTCAGATAAAGCAGCCGTCCGTCACTGAAGAGCCAGAAGAATCCAAAAACTGGCTAGAGCTTCCCATGCTCACAAAACTCGACTCGATGCACCTCCTCATGGAATGGCAGTTCCACAATCCTACAAGGCTAAGAACGCTCATGCGAAGTGATGATGAGAACGCCTCGTGGGTGCGTGGATTCAGGATTCCAATAAGTGTCTTCCTCATGGTCGCCATCATAGCGAATTGAGCCTATCGGCTATGATAGCAAGAAGAACGCGTACTGGCTTATAGGTGGTACGTATTCTGTACAGACGAATATCATTCGCATATTCATTGCCACACAGCTGATCGCCTATGGATACAACGCGCAATTCCGAAGCCACCCCGCCCCAAAACAGCCTCCCGTAACGCTGCATCACTCAAACGCAAACGCGCCGCTGATCCTGTCAAGGCGACACCTAAGGGAAAGGACCGCGCCGCGCCGCCGCCTCCTACCAAGCGGCAACGTGTTCAAGAGGCGGAAACGACAGGAGGGCGCTCGCGAGCAGCAAAATCCCAGGCGAAAGCGAAGCTAAATGCCCAAGCCAAAGAGCTAGCGGAACTCGCTAGGCAGGCGAATGCATCAGCACGTTCCAGTCTAGGACTTCGGGCGCCAACGCGGAGTTCACCTAGGAAAGCTCCGCCGCCGAAATCAGTGGGGACGAGGTCTAGCAGACGTTTGAGAGGCAATAGAGATGATGACAATGACGATGACGGATGGCAGGCTGTACCTGAGGAGTGGCTAAATGGCGATGAGAACAGCAAGTCCCCGAGGGCCAATGGGAAACGCGGTGCCACCCAAGAGTATGCCAAGGCAACTTGGGAGAATGGAAGCGAGATTAGTGAATTGACGGAGTTGACTGAAGAGAGTGGTAAGAGCAAGACTGAAGACGACGAGGATGAGAGCATAGATGAGGATGAGGATGAGGGGCAAAAGACAGAAAAGCAACCTGTCGAGGAAGAAAAGGCTCAAGCTGTCCTTGAGCCTCCGCCAGTACCTGCGGAGGATAGAGGTTTGGAAGATAAGCCTGTCTTGCCTGAAGATTTCGTAGAATGGGAGACGGTGCGATTTATATCTCCTCAGTGAAGTTCTTGGTTAAATCTCGACCTTCTCAGATATGTGTAACGCTCTATGAATGGGAGCACATTACAGAGCGCTTTGAAAAAGCAACACATTACACGGAAAAGGCGTTGTGCAAGGTCCTTGTCAATAGTATAGTGCCTGTCGTTACGGAGGAGCTTAGAGTGCCGTCATTTTGCGCCATATATTGCACAGATACTGACATCGTCTTCAGGAACTTGAGAGGAAGCAGAAACTTGTTTCAGCAATAACACTTCGGAAACGTTCATCTCGACTCATGCTTCGGCAAGTCGAGAAGGAAGAAGCTGAAGCAGCTGAGCGTAAGCGTCGGGAGGAACTAGAAAGGACCAGTCGTGCTAGGCGGCTAGAAGCGCGAGTGAAGAAAGAAGAGGAGGGGAGAGAAAAACGGGAGTTGGCACGCGAGATGAGAAGGAGAGAGAAGGATGAGAGGGATATCGACATATCGGAAAAGTCGGAGGTCCCTACTGGTCCTGCGACTCCTGTTGAAGGGTAGGTCGTATGTGCTTGATTTCACTCATGCCTGCACTCAAATATATTATAGATCTGATGTGCAAGTTGATGTTGTGGGCAATGGCGACACTCCAAGTCAGTCAGCGAAAAAGTATCACACTCGGCCTTCGCAAAAGAACCCCGCCGTTCCAGGCTCACAGAATGGCAGGAGTGGTTCCAAAGCTGGAGGAAATGGGCCAAAGACGCCTGTTGGGGAGGATTGGGAGCTTGATTGTGAAATTTGTCATCGACGGGGAATCAACGCAGTACGTGTGCTACATTTTTTCTTACCGGCCTTAATGCTCATCTGGTGTATGCTCCCAGGACGATGGTATTCCCATGATGTCGTGCGGGTCATGTTCGAAATGGCAACATATAGCTTGTCATGATCGCGCTGATCAACAGGCAGGGCGCAAACGGCGAAATTGGGATGTAGTGGAATTCCTTTGTTTGCAATGTCGAGCAAAGCGGACCGGCGTAACTCGTGTTCCTTCGCAACACATGCCGTTTGTAGGGCAGGGTTACGTCCAACAAAATCCCTATATGAACCTTTCTGTGCAGTATGCCCATTCCAATTCCAATCCATACGGGTTGGCCAACGGGAGCACTTCGTATTCTCGTGAACATCAGATGTCTGATACCCGAGCTAGCGTACCTTCACGGCCATCGTCCCATGGGCAATCTCATTCACAGCATCAAGCCTATGGTGCTCCGCTCACTTTTAGTCATTATCAACCTCTGCAACGCGGTTTCTCCTCGACCGCCGAACCAATATATGGACACTCAGGCCATACTCAACCATACGGATACTCTACTCAAAGCCCGTACCCTCAGTACCCTCTGGTGAATGGTGGGGGCCAATCCTATCAGGTCAGTTGTTTAATATTACCGGCTCTGAACTCACAAGGGCTGACTTTTCTTTACATAGCAAACATCTCAGACAAGATGGAACATTAATACTTCTTCCCAGAGGACTACTACCTCTGAGCTTCCGACGAACACCCAGGTCCCACACCATAGTGATCGTACTGGCGCAGTACAACCTGCTGTATCTCCGGTAGCACCACAAAGACATTGGCAGCGGCCCTCACAACATCATCCTACTTCCCCACCTCAACAAGGACAACACCAGTATTGTCCTGGCGGTTCTTATCCTCCTGGCCCTCCTTGAATGCGACACACACATCTGCTATCATTATTGTGATTTTATTGTGTTACCTACATTCTAGAATATAGATGTATAGTTTATATGGACAACGATCTTTGTAAATGGGTATGCGATCTTTCGCCCCTTTGACCTACTTTGTCTCATGGCTAACTTACTGAATGACATACACAAGGTCTAAGGGTCCGAGGCCCAACTTATTACACTCTGAATATGGTAGAAGGTGTAACACTCCGTATACCATACAACGACTCGCCGTATCTATCCCTGTTGACGTGTGTCCTCGGCTCTCTATTCACCCACTCAAATGGTTCCTCAGTATCAAGGGTGTTTATTTCTACCCCAGCTGGAAGACTACCACGCCCCTCCAATGGATGATAGAACATCTGACGATATATATATATATACAATAGGTCGTGACAGGACATGTGTTTTTACTAGTTAGCCAGCACAGTACTGCAATGCCACTCATATAACTCACCATTTGAAAGCAGGGACGTTTCTTGTCCCCTCTATGAAATTTCTTTGAAATAGATAAGCTCTCATTTTTGACAAGTATTTTACAAGGCGTTATCAGCGTCACAGTGTATAAGTCAACCCTTCAAAAGACATCAATGATGTTCATAATGGAATCCTCCTCGCAGTTCACCTTTAATGTGCCTTTGAATTGTTGTACGTGATTACAAAGAAGACATGACTGTCCTCTCTAGTAAGATCAGGATACAGTATTTCAGCACAAACTTGTTCCCTCCTCACAGCGAACCGTGATGTTCTGAGGGATTTCCCTAACCTGGTTTTTGATGTGATGCAGCTCTCGAGCAATGGGGAATGGCAGAAAACATCGAGTATCTCCCATAATTCACAAAGCACACCCTGTACAAAGAGGAAGACAACGATTACAACAGTTGTAGTGATGATAGGGATGGTGTCAATGATAGGAATAGCCATACAAAGTGTTTCCAGTCCGCAAAAACTTATCAGCAGCAACAAGAAAGAACTGCTGCAAAAGGCAAGCAGGCGAGGTATCAGCAGAGACATCAGATCACAGAAACGTATTGGTGCTGCCAATCTAGATCGACAACGCGCAGAAATCCAGGCATCAAGCACTTACTGAGGAAGGTTCAGCACTGGCTGCAATTGTATACAGTAACAGAGCAATTTCTTGGAATTCTCGGATTCAGTGTGAATCGCACTTACAATAGATAGTTTAGTACCACATATGCTAAGGTCATCTCTACCTACTCGAACTTCTGCTTGGCCCCACCAGAGAATGTCCACATCTTTAGAAATGTTTCTTTATAGATGATGAGCTTTGTGACGTTGAAGAATGTTTCCTGGTGATTCTAACTAGAGCACAATGACTGCAAATGGATGCATCTACTACCAATAAAAGTCTGTTTACAACCAGTCACGTTATGTGCAGAGCATTGCGGTATGCATTAAGCAACGATCGCGTCCCCGAGATTTGAAGTGAATCGAGTTTCATGCGATGCAAGATAAAATACAAGTACAGGACCTACAATCATTGAGTTTGAGCTCCGTACCCTCTGATACCCTCTGCAAATGACCACGATGTCTCGAGACGCTTAGATTCTGAGATTGTTACACCCTCCTGTGTGACTTTCGCAATTTGGTACTAGACTTCTGTCAGCGTCAAGGAAAGGCAACGAAAAAGATGTATACTTTGTCGATACTCCGTGCATCGCGGTAATACAGTACTCTCATGCTTTGTTCAAGGATCTTGACGGCTTCCTCCTCTGTAATGTCATCCTCTTTGCCTTCTACTGCCGTCCGCAGGAGTGGCTGGGCGATGTGCGCTCCATACCCGGTAGCGAGAGTCGAAGCGGAGTACGTTGTACCAAGCAGATCGACGAACGAAAGGAAGCGCTTGCCGTCTTTGACGCCGCCGACGAGGATGGCATTCCATAACGGATCCATCTTGGAGCGACGTCTGTACATGACTTGTGAGAGATAGTTATGGATCTCGGCGGGCCCGAGAGTGTGCCCATCCTGTGCGGTGAATTCTTCGATATCAAGTTCCTCGAGGAGACCTTGGATGAACTGGAAGTCGGACATGTCACCTCCTGCGCCGATTACGGTATGAGCGCCGACGGGTTGGAGACGTTGGACGTCCTTGAAGCGTGCCAGAGACCCATACGAGGCTATCGAGTAGAGTGTGAATGGTGTAATGAAGATCATGGGACATGCTCACCGAGGTTGTCCGCTGCCATCATAATTCCGTCCTTGTACTTGATTGCGAGGACGCTCGTTCCTGTTACAATGGGCTGCCTACGAGAGTAGATTCATCGATTAAATGAAGGATTATATGTCAGAGCAGTACGAACTGTGTTCGTTGTATTCCAGCCGAGAAGGCATCTTTCGGTGTGTTATCCGGCCGTTGGTGGATAGGATACGTGTTATAGGCATCGAAACCATCGTATCTCTAACGACAATATAAGAAAGCTTGCAATACTTTCGAATGAAGAAGACTCGCCGGCCTGCCCCAGTTTGTAGGAAAATGGTCCATGATGGTCAAGGTTGCCTTCAAGTCGACGCGCAAGCAAGGGACGCGTACTGCTGACATAAGCTGCACATTGCCAAATGCGGCATCCGTCTCTCCTTCGCTATCTTGTTACTGCTCCCATTCCTTTAGAACTGTCCCATCCGTGGCGTAGTACTACAGACCTTTGCTGATATGGACAAGGATAACCGTGACGACTTTACTTTTGCTAAGCTCTCAGACCTCAAACTACCAGTAACCTTCCGAATGTCCGTTTATGTGCATAAACGACTTGGAATATCGAATACTGACCGCGTTGCAACATAGCTCTTCTTTAGAAGGAAAGAGGAGCTCAAGGACGTTTACTGAGCTCCTGGAGCAGCCTGAGCTCCGCTTTCACGGTGCACAATCATCGTGCGTATCTCTCTACCAATGGGTTCAAGTTAAAACAATAACTGTTGGCTCAAGAACACCTTCAGATCTCTATGTCACCTGCCAACTCGTCGCAGATAACAAGCCGCTCACGATTCCGTTTCGGACGTCATTTAAGGCCTTCAAGAGTAACTACATGTCTGTGACAGTATGTCATTCTGCTCCAAGGCTAATGACAGCCTTTCTAGGTGGAACGAATGGATCACTTTTCCAATCAGATATTGTGATCTCCCGCTGAACTCTCATATTACTTTCACGGTATGGGATATTGCTGGACCGCGCGCCGCAGCACCCGTGGGAGGTTCTACTTTCCGTCTATTTGGCAAGAAATGGTATGATCAATCTTACGGTGAATTCGCAACTTCTGATTCCATGTCAAAAGGACGCTACGACGTGGAAAACATCGACTATTGCTGTGGCCTGGCGTTGAAGCGGATGGTTCGGTAGAAACGACGACACCAAGCAAGCTTGAGACGAAAGACGAGATGGGTCGGTTGGAAAAGGTGATCTAAGCAATCATCTTTGTTTTTTTTCGCATTTCCATTCATCTCTTATCAGCTTGTCAAGAAACATCAACGTGGTGATTTACCCAAATCAGAATGGTTGGACATCCTGACCTTCCGTAAGATCGAAGAAATACACGTTGTAAGTACGCACCGATCTCAAGAGCTTGTCTAACATCCAGGATTTTCCGAAGGCTGAGATGGAGAAAACGGATAATCTTTTCCTATACATCGACCTACCACGTTTTGATTTCCCAATCGTCTTCAATGAGCCTGTATGTTCTAGTTCGTATCATTTTACGTGCGTTGTAAAAGGTAGGTTTCTAGGAATCTCATCAGCCACAGACATATACACCACCTATGGTACCGTCGACGTCACAGACGCCCGTTACAGTGTCGATGACATCGGTCTTCGGCCCAGATTCCAATTTGTGGAGCGTTAGCGACCCCGACTCTAGCCGGGAGAATCCCGTAGAAGACAAGCATCGGCGACTTGTACGGAGTCACCGCAGCAGCCCTTACGACCGGGAACTGAAACCGAATGCGAAGATTCGGGATGACCTTGGGGTACGCCCGTATCTTCTTCCGTGATATTATTATGACAAGATTTGACACCGCATGGTTCAGGAAATCCTTAATTACTCACCTAGTCAGCCGTTAACATCAGAGGAAAAAGATCTCATCTGGAAGTTCCGGTTCTATCTCGCGCGAGATAAGCGCGGTTTGACAAAGTTCTTAAAATCTGTGACCTGGCGAGACTCGTCAGAGGTAAAACAGGCTGTCGAGGAACTGTTGCCTCAATGGACAGAGATTGATACGGATGATGCGCTTGAACTTCTGGGGCCTGGGACTGTGGATTCAAGGGTCAGGGCATTTGCGGTAAAGCAGCTGATGAGGGCTGACGATGATGTACATTTCATTTCTTTCATGCTTGCAAGCGTTTTAATTCCTGAGAGCACAGGAGCTATTGCTGTATCTCCTGCAGCTTGTGCAAGCGTTGAAGTTTGAGAGTACGGCGAGCGAACAGAGATCGGCGCGAGCAACGACGAGCGCGATATCGTATGATGATAGTGGTTTGAGTGATTTCTTAATTGCAAGAGGGGTGGCGAACCCGGTGCTTGGGAATAGGTTGTATTGGTATCTTATGGTCGAGGTGGCGCTGGAGGATCGTGTGATGGCGAAGATGTATGGACGAGTTGTGTTCAAATTCATGAACAAGATTCTCGAGGTATGTACTTCTTCGAGCCCTGATTCAGGTCCTCAATCTCCGCATTTGATAGTCCCCCGATGGCTCAGAAAGGCGCGAGCTCATGCGACGACAAGGTCTTCTCGTCGATATGCTATACAAACGTGCACGCGAGATCCGCACGTCCAAAGACCCCCGCCCCAAAAAGATTGAAAAGTTGCGCTCCATCATTTCAGACCACAAGAACGGCCTGGCATCTATACCTCCCCTCCCGCTTCCTCTCAACGCTCGGCTTGAGGTGACTGGAATCATCGCGGAGAAGTCATCCGTCTTCAAGTCTAATCTTTTCCCTCTCTTGTTGTACTTTCAATGCACGGACGGAACGGAATATCCGGTCATATTCAAGGACGGTGATGACATGCGCCAGGATCAACTTGTGATACAGCTCTTCACGCTCATGGATCGGTTGTTGAGGAAGGAGAATCTTGATCTCAAGTTAAGCCCGTACCATGTATTAGCAACGGGCCCGCTACAAGGGATGGTGCAGTTCATACCGAGCAAGACTATCGCAGCGATTGTCAGTGAACATGGAAATTTATTGAATTACCTGAGGGTGAATAATCCTGATGAAGGGAGTGTGGGGACGTCGGGTGTCGAGCCCGGAGTGATTGACACATTCGTGAGGAGCTGTGGTACGTACTTGCTCTTCATTTGTTAGTTTAAATCATAATGAAGCCTTTTCTTCCTTGCTTAGCTGGCTATTGTGTTGTGACGTACTTGTTGGGCGTTGGTGACAGACATTTGGATAATTTGTTGGTTGCTTCTGATGGTGGGTCTTGTCTAACGCTCCAGGAATGCACGGGTTTAATCACTTCTGATAGGTCATTTCTTTCATGGTAAACTAGTACTTTACTTTAAGTGTCTAAAGCTGATCGCCCTCTCTAGTTGACTTCGGTTACATACTCGGGCGAGACCCAAAGCCCTTCCCACCACCGGTCAAAGTATGCAAGGAGATGGTGGACGGCATGGGAGGTGCGCAGTCGCCTCACTACGCACGCTTTAAGAACTTTTGCTTTACGGCGTTCAGTATCTTGCGGAAGAGCGCGAACCTCATTCTGAATCTCGTCGCTTTGATGGTGGAGGCCAACATTCCGGACATCAAGCACCGGGATGTGCACGAGCAGATTCAAGAAAAGTTCCGATTAGATCTGACGGAAGAGGAGGCCATCAAGCATTTTGAAGCATTGTTGAATGAGACGTCGTATATCACGGTGGTTCTTGATCGGATACATGATCTAGCACAATACTGGCGCAGCTAGTGTGTAGATTCTTCTGGGTTTTTGTGAGTGCACATGTCGAGAGACCAGATAGGCACGCTGTGAGCCCTCTTCGAGCATCAATAACCGTTGTACTGATCTCGTTGAATAACTTAACTCCAATTTGCTGCCCTAGTCAATGTGATTTTACCTACATTCTAATCGTAGAATACAGATGTATATAGTTTATATGGACAATGCTTTTTATAAACGGTATGGTTTTTGCGATGTTTCGCCCCTTTGAACTGCTTCATCTCATAGCTACTGGATGACTGAAGATCTACGTCAGGCAGAGGCCGACTATCGTGACTTCAAGATTTACTCGCCCGGAATATGATAGAAAGGCGACGAAAACAAGGGCGGCCAATGTGTGGCGCCTTCAAGGAGGACCAGCAAAGATACGAACTGCCGGGACAAGACTGATGATGTGACCTTTGCCGATGTGGTAAAGAAGTAGGATGGCTACAGCCGATGTCTTTGTGGTGCTGCCGGAGGAACAGCAGATTGGACTGCGCCAGTTCGATCACTATGATAGTAATCATCTGGGGGGAAGTATTGCACAGAACGGTTCATATAGAGAGTTTGTTGAACGTAACTCTACCTGCAAGCTGCATGTGTTGCGATGGAACACGAGGAGCGTTGGTCCGCTTTGCTCGACGTTGCGAACAGAGGAGGTTCACTACGTCCCAATTCCGCCGTCCGCATGTTGCCATTTTGAACATGATCCGTGGGGAGACCATCACCCTGGAAGCATACGCCAGATGAGCATCGAGGCTGAAAAGAAAACATGTAGCACGCGTGCGTTGATTGAAGCTTTCAATTTCTTTCAACAGGCGCCTTTGACTTATTTCCTCCAGCTTTGGAACCGTTCCTGCCATTCTGTGAGCTTGAAACTGCATGCTTTGGCGGTGGCCGAGCGTAGTCATTGCCCACGCGCACGTCAGATTTATAGCGCCAGCAGTTTGAGAGGATGTCAATATCAAACTTGTTTCTTCGCTTGGAGTTTGAATCTATCAACGTCGATTCAAGTGAGTAGTGGGATTCTTGTGCATCATGTTGAAAGGCTCCGGTGTGTGTTCTGATGGATGATTGAGTAACAGAGACAGACTGGTGGACGACTAGCATTAGTCTGACGAGCACGGAAAGCAGAACCCTTAAGACAAGGCAACAAATTCAAATGGCGTTGAGTTGACGCAGAAGGGTGACCGTAGAGACGTGAAGTATAATATAAATAATAGTACAGTACATGGTGTATCAGTTCTAGAGCAACAACCTGTCAGCTCTATAGCAAAAGAACTTTTGTGAGACGACGAACCTCTGGTATCCGAAATATCGTAATCTCCTGAAAAGAGATTGAGGTAGAATGAGGAAGAGGGAGGAGAGAGACGGACCTGCTGCTTAAAGTACCGACGGTTCTCCTCGTCTATGAGGACGAGGTTGAGGTAGTAGCGCGTGCTGAACTTCTTGTTGACGTCGCGGAAGGTCGGGGTGAGGTCGAAGCCGCCGAGGAAGAGGCGGATGGGGATCGTTTCGCCTGGGGAATGGGCGTTGGTTGAGGAGAAGGGGAGGGAGAGGAGAAGGGGGGTGCTCACCGCGCACGGGGGCGCCGTCCATGATTTCGAACTTGGTTATGGTCTCGGACTCGTTGTATTGGTTGGGCGGCGAGCCGGTCGTCTCGCGCCGGATGATGGAGAGCTCCATGTGCTTGATCTTGATGCGCACGAGGAGGAAGTAGATCTTGCCGACGATGACGTCTTTGAGGTGGTATCTGTGGGAGGTGTTAGTGGGGGGGCCGGGGGAGGGTGCGGGGGCGGACTTGGATTTGTTGTATTCGAACTCGATGTGCAGGCAGTCTTCGATGCCGACTTCCATCTTGATGGCGTTGTTGCTGTCGGGCGGCATGCGGAAGGAGTGTACCCAGATGTCTTTCTCTCGAGAGACGTCTGCCATGCGCCGGGAGATGGAGACGCGGATGTAGTATCTTTTTTGTTTTTTAAAGGGTCGGTAGGTTGGACAAGGAGTGCTGACTTACCTGAGCTTGACGTTGATGCCTTGGTAGGATTCGAATTGCTTCTCGACGTTCTTAAAGAGAAAGTCAAACGTCTGGGCCTGCCGCATCTCACCGGGCGCAGCGAGCTCCTGGGAGAGCGAAAGGAACTCGTGGTGGTGGCCGCGGTCGTAGAATAGCTCTGGTAGGGTTGGTTGGGGCGCTCGGCGCGAGTGGGTGCAACGAACCTATGCTGCCGACAAACTCGACCTTGATTCCTTCGTGCGCGAGCTTCTTGCCGT
The DNA here is from genome assembly GCA_017657275.1 of Termitomyces sp. T108. NCBI lineage: Eukaryota > Fungi > Basidiomycota > Agaricomycetes > Agaricales > Lyophyllaceae > Termitomyces > Termitomyces sp. T108. Next base: position 24,966 of record JAGGAU010000093.1, on the reverse strand, counting down.
CGCGGACGCGGATGGCAACCTGCAGCCCCGTGAGGTGGTACAATGCAGACGGCGACGACGACGACGACGACGCACCTGCCCAGCGATGGATTCGCCGTCATAGTAGACGGGGCAAGAGACGGTCTTGTCCTTGTCGGACTTGATCTCGACCTGCTTGCGGAGCTCGTCGCCTTCGAGTTTGATGTCGACGTCGATGGGGGAGGCGAAGAAGAAGGCGGCCATGAATGGCGACGGCGACGGCGACGATGACGACGACGAGGGACGTCACTTGGGTGGCGCGTCGGCGTCACGCGCGGTCACAGAATCCGTCTCCCCGAAAAACTCCGCCCACGTTCTGCAGTTCCTTACGACGACCACTCCGTCGTTGACTACGATGCTCAAGACGTCGACAGGTGTGTTCTGTGCTGTGTGTTTTATTTCTTTCGTGCTTAGGGGTCGACAGCCATCGCGCGAAAATTGCGACTCGAGCGGTCTTTGGCGACTATCGCTGAACACCCTGTTCGCAGATATGGTGGGCTCAAGGACCAGGACCGTATTTTTACAAATGTTTATTGTAGACATGACCATGGACTAAAGGGCGCCAAGGTTGGTGATTACTGTCGCGGTTCTCTCCTGTCGTCATTGGGCTCATGTCTCACAGGCGAGGGGCGACTGGCACCGCACAAAAGATATCATCCTCAAGGGCGACTCGTGGATCATACAGACTATCAAGGACTCGGGGCTCCGCGGTCGTGGTGGTGCTGGGTTCCCGAGCGGCCTCAAGTGGAGCTTTATGAACAAGCCCGGATGGGAAAAGGACCCGAGGCCGCGGTATCTCGTCGTCAACGCTGACGAGGGCGAGCCTGGGACGTGCAAGGACCGCGAGATCCTGCGCGGGGACCCGCATAAGCTCGTCGAGGGGTGTCTCGTCGCGGGACGCGCCATGAACGCCACGGCTGCGTACATTTACATCCGCGGTGAATTCTATCAGGAGGCCTCGCATGTGCAGCAGGCGATCAACGAGGCGTATGCTGCTGGGCTTATTGGTCCCGACTCGTGTGGCTCGGGGTACAAGTTTGATGTGTATGTGCACCGTGGGGCGGGCGCGTACGTGTGTGGCGAGGAGACGGCGCTGATCGAGTCGCTGGAGGGAAAGCAGGGCAAGCCGAGGCTGAAGCCGCCGTTCCCGGCTGATGTGGGGCTGTTTGGGTGCCCGACGACGGTGGCGAATGTGGAGACGGTTGCTGTGGCGCCGACGATCTGCAGGCGGGGCGGGAGCTGGTTTGCGGGCTTTGGGCGGGAGAGGAATCAGGGGACAAAGTTGTTCTGTATCAGCGGACACGTGAACAACCCGTGTGTGGTCGAGGAGGAGATGAGCATCCCGCTCAAGGAGCTGTTGGAGAAGCACTGTGGCGGCATCCGGGGTGGCTGGGACAATTTGTTGGGAATCGTGCCCGGGGGTTCGTCGGTGCCTGTGATCCCCAAGGACGTCTGCGCGCAGGTCTTGTGAGTGGCGCCGGCTTTTTGTGGCTCGAGAATGTCTGATGAGGTGTAGGATGGACTTTGACTCGCTCAAGGATGCTCAGACCGGTCTTGGGACGGGTGCCGTGATTGTGATGGACAAGAGCACGGACATTATCAAGGCCATCTCGCGCTTCTCAGACGTGTGTATTTGTAAATACGCCAAGAACGCTACTGACTGGACTCTCTAGTTTTACAAACACGAGTCGTGTGGACAGTGCACGCCGTGCAGAGAGGGCACGACGTGGATGAGGAACATGATGAGCCGTCTGGTGGAGGGCCGGGGCCACCAGCGGGAGATTGACATGCTCCTCGAGCTCACGTATGTTTTCTTTATTTTTTGTGGATGCCTCTGACTGACATTGTGCAGCAAACAAGTTGAAGGCCGCACGATCTGCGCACTTGGAGATGCCGCCGCATGGCCGATCCAAGGCCTGATGCGCCACTTCCGGCCGCTGGTTGAGCAGCGGATAGCCGAGTACCGGGCAGCACATGGGCCTGTGGCGTTTGGAGGACACCTGGTGAGCGAGATGAACGCCGAGCTCGCTGTGCCAGACAACCTCGGCGCGCGTTTGGAGTAGTCAGTACACACGAGTAAACAGAGATTGTTGTTGTTTGGTCGAGAGGCTTTTCTTCAACTTGCACCATGTTCGCCGGCGTCCTCGACTTTGTCTCGCGCGAGCTGGGTTCTTTTGTAACGACGGCCACCGGCGGGTCCATCGATGACGACGACGACGACGACGACGCGCACAGTGGCGACGACGATGAGCTCCAGTCGCCGTCGCCGCCGCCGCCACGCGTAATGTCGCGACGCGCCCGTCGCAACTCGGTCAGCATGCCGGGCTCGCTCTTTCCTCGTTCCCCGTCGCTGGTCCCCGACGATGGCCGCCGCGTGAGGTTCGTGGTCCATGACACACCAGGCCCGTCGTCCGTGAAGGCGGCAATTGAACGCTTTCACACAACCGAGGGTGATGCTGATCCGTCCATACTACTGCCCAGTCCAAATGGGTCGCCGCTCAAGACGAAGCCCAAAGACTCGCCCCGTGATAAAGGCAAGGCAAGGGCGGTCGAGGACGAGGCCAATACGTCGGGAGAGATACGCGTCAGGGGAAAAGAGCGAGAGTTGGCTGCGGCGAGGGAGAGGAGAAGAGAGGATCACGACGACGAGTCAGAGTCGAGCCAACGCGACAAGGAGCGCATTAGAATGCTTGAAGAAGAGATTGCGAGGCTCAAGGAAGAGGTTGGTCTCGTTCTATCTGCGTTTCTTGCTGCTCGCTCATCCCTATGCAGCTTGCAAAACGCCCGCGTACATATGCATCGCACAATGGGCCACCTCCACCGCCGCCCCCGCCACCGCCGCCGCCTCCAGGCGCGCTCAAGATCGCGACAACGGGAGGTCCAGAAAATTTGTTTGCCTCGGTCCGGGCTGCGCTAAAACACACCCCGATCCCGGTCGAGGCGCCAATCAACCCGCCACCTTCAAATAAGCGTCAGGGACAACCTGCGGTGGGTATGCCGCCAGACAAGATCATGGCGTTCTTGAAAGAGATGAAGTCTGTCAAGCTCCGCAAGGTCCCCCTGGGTGATTCGACTGCGAATGCGTCGTTTAGCGGGCTACCCGTGACCAGTGCTCCTGCGCTTCCGAGGAGACCGAGTTCCTTGTCGAAGCGGCCGAGCTTCTTGGATTTGAGGCCTGGGAACAAGAGGAAACGCGCTGGCGACGATCTCGCAGAGTTTCAGGATGACCTTCGTGAGTGCTTTTAGGCTGCGGCTCTAAATGTTACTTAGGTTTGTTATTTTACTAGGTATGGCAATCAAACGCCGGTCATTTGGGTCGTCAGAGTCAAGCTTTACGTCCACGTCTGCAAACTCTTCGCTGTCCATGTCGCAGTCCCGCTTGTTACCACCTTACCAACGCCTCAACATACCCTCACGAAACTGGCCTTCTACATCGACAGTTTCTGCTTCTGCAACGACACCGTCGTTGTGCTCGGACAATGATCTCGAAAGAGATGCGGAGGATGAGCCGGTGCCCTTGACACCGCCTATCACTGCACCAACGCCTCCGTTTAGGACTGCGTTTAGGTTTAAAGAAAATGGGATCCCGGTGGAGGGTGATGATCGGCGCGCGTCGATTTCGCGGAGAATGCAAGATAGACCGGTTATTGATGTTGAGGAGGAAGTCGGTGAAGCGACTGTGGCTGCTCCACCTCCTCCACCTCCGCCGCCGCCGCCGCCACCTCCTCCACCGCCTCCCGCGCCATCACAGCTACAAAAGGTGGTAACGCGGTCCTCTCCGCGTGCGCGTCAGCAGAGAGACTTGTTCGCGAGCCGACCGCCGTCGTCGCCCCTGCCTGCGTCGCCACTAAAGCCACGGACGCCGGGGCCGGCGCGCGCGAGGACGGTTTCTGCGCAGAGACGGAGACCAGGCGAGTCGGATGAGGAGGAGGATCCGTTGGGGATGGGAGCGAGGAGGCGGGTGGGTGGTGAGGAGTCTGTGGGTGTTTTGCGGATACCGAAGATGAGGACTGGGTCGAAGAAACGTGGAACGCGGCAAGCGCAGGGCCAGGCGCATGGGGAGGATGGGGATGTGGGGCAGGGGCAGGGCCAGCGCAGTGGGGAGGAGGTAGAGGAGGAGGCGGTGGGACGTGGTTGGGCGCGGAAGGGGAAGCGGAGGGCTACATTGGATGAGGAGCTGCGCGCGGCTTGGGATGAGGATGGGGAGAGTGGGGTGTTGGTTGGTGTTGGGATGAGGAGTAAGCGGAGGGGGTTTCTTGCGCATGGAGGTGCGGGAGGTCCGCCGGTGTTTATGGGGGAAGGCTATGTCCACGGCGTGGTTGTGAGTGACGAGGAGGACGGGGAGGAGGGACGGGACGATGATGATGATGAAGAGGAGGATGAGGAGTATTTACCGTGATGGATTCTGGGTATTTAACATCCCTTGGTCATATTTGTCGCTTTGTAAATGCTTTCTGCAATTGTACTATTATAGTGTACATGTATATGGTCTCTTGGTTTTAACTTCTTCTTTGTGGGCAGTGGGAATCTTATCGTTTCACATCTCGGCCAAGGAGAGCTGGTTTCGACGTCTTAGGATGTTTTCTTTGACAGCGCTAAACGATACAATAGCGCGCACCAGTTCGCGCCACGTATTTTCTTCTTTAGCTCGTCAAAGGTTTAAAGCACAATGTCTTTCTGGCAGTGAGGATCGGGGAGCCTAGATGTGGCTGGACTGGTTTTCGACGTCTTGAAATCTTATCAGGGGGTTTCTGCACTAAATGATACCATAGCATGCGTCAGTTCGCGCCACGTTTTTTATTGCGATTGTACTGCTGGAGTGTACATGTATATGTTTTCTTGGTTAAAACGTCTAGAGCAGTGTTAATCCGGCCGTGAGATTTCTATCTTCTGACAAAGGGAGCCTAGATGTGGCTGGTTTTCGGCACCACCTTTTGTCTTCCTGCAGTTCGTTAAAAGCCTAGAGCACAATGTCTTTCTGGCGGTGGTACTTCTGTGTTTGACATTTTGGTCAAGGGGAGTCTAGATGTGATTTTCAACATCTAGAATCTCGTCAGGGGGTTTTCTTGGACAGCATTCGACGATACCATAGCACGCGCCAGTTCACGCCACGTTTTGTCCTTGCAGTTCGTTAAAGTTAGCGTGGTTACATCCAGTTCTTGTCCCTTGATTCAAGAAGACTTGATCAGGTCACCAGTTCATTCCCGTCATCGGTCGTCTCCGTGGTGGCGTTGCCTCTTTTACACTTGGATTTCGTTATTGTAAGCCTGGCTCACAGCATCTCCATATACTACATATATAGTGTATATAGTGTGCCACAGCTGAACAGATATCTGTTCACTTGTTCTGCCTTTGGGATGTATAATCCTGTTGGGCACAACTCGAAGCATGATTACAGTTATATACAAACAAATCATCGCTGTCTAAGATTTTTGATCTCCTACCCTGAATTACCAGACTTGGTGTAATAAATTCCTCCCCTGCGAAACATTCAAGAATAAATAAATTGCAGAAGGTTGGGAGATATGATGCCGCGAAGTAATCATTATATTTTTAGCAGTGGCTGATCTCTGGAGTGTGCTCAATCTGCAAGTATCTGCAAAATGTACGCTTGGCGCTTTGAAGCTCGTATTGCAGTTGCGAAGTTTATTATCGGCGCATGGGCCAGGCGCGAAGCTAAACGTTACCGTTTTGATCTCACGTGGTGTGTCCTGATCGGCAATGTCACGATCGTCGGTTACCCTTTTTGAGGGAATTGCGAGCGGCGTAAGTGCCCCTGTGTAGATTGACTGCGACTGCTCGCCACTGTCTTTTCGTCGCGAACAAAGAGCATTGTCACTTCGACCTTGGAATTTTTAATCAGTCGCCTGTCCCACAGTATCTCCACTGATGACACCTTTTTTTAATCTTTCTATTACGGCAACCTTGAAGTTACCTCCTCAGCTCTCCCACATCGAGCTCTTGGAAGCGCCGGAGACTTTTCCCCCTAAATATACGATTTGCTCCTGCTCACGTCATCAGTCGAGCCAGGTTTTACCTATTTGTATAATTACTTATACGTTTAGTGGTCCACATCGGGCCGGCTACCATGTACAAGATGAAGGTCTTTATCGACACATCCTATAAAAGTCCTTGGGGTTCCTTCTTCTTTCCACGACCCATGGCCTCGTTTTCTAAAACGTTGGCAAAGACCATTCACCGGCGTTTACTCTGTCTTTCTCTCGAGAGACCTTTGCCATACTCGCATTTAAATCGCATTCCTCAGCGACATTCGTCGACTTCCGCTGAACACTCTGCTAGTGTAGCAAGCACTTGGCGGAGTGGGAATTTGTCTTATCACGGTGGTATTTTGGCATTGTCTTGCATTTTTAGTGGGATTATTGGCTTCACGCTTGCAAAATCTTGGGGGGTCTCGTCTTCCGAGAAGGCCGGGAGCATCGAGAAACTTCGATATGGTACTCCAAAGGACTTCGAGCGGGCTATTCAGGAATTGAAGGAAGCGTTTCCTGACGATGCTGTCTCCACGGATCCCATAGACTTGCACATTCATGGATTTTCAGACTACGACTACAGGCCAGGTATGTGATCCCCTCTCATATATCGTATCCAACGATACGTGGAGTTGTTTCTGATTTTTCGTAGGCCGTCTCCATAGTGTCGTTTTCTATCCCAGTTCTACGGAAGATGTTGTGCGCATGGTGAAGATCGCCACCAAGTATAGAATGCCCGTGATCCCATACTCTGGTGCAACAAGTTTGGAGGGCCAGACTCGTAGTGTGAGCCGAAATATTTTGTTCTGATGGCTACTGATGCAGTTTTTATCAGCATGTCATCGGTGGTATTTGTGTTGATATGTCAGGCATGGACCGAATTCTGGAAATACACGGTATGATCAAAGGTGTCCTGATTTTACCCCGTATGTGTGATTGTCCAAATTTAGAAGCTGATTCCGATCTTGTGTGTCAACCTGGTGCAAAGTGGATGGATATCAATGACATGCTCAAGGAGAAAGGTATTTCAAAATTATACTTGACCGCGAAACAAAAACTAAGCACACTTCGCTAGGCATACCATTATTCTTCCCGGTACGTGGTACTCCAAATCGTTGCCCCCGCGCGAGTTGAATCTCCTTTCATGCAACAGCTCGATCCTGGCCCTGGTGCTACAATTGGCGGTATGTTGAGCACAGGATGTTCCGGAAGTATGTTCTCCTCGCCACGGGTCTCGGGACGTGGTTTCTGAATGCTGGGCTTAGCTAACGCAGTGCGATATGGCACGGCAAAGGCTGAATGGTTCATCAATGCAGTGGGTGCTAACACATTGGTTCAGCCAGTCTAGCCTCATCCTTCCAGACTGTAGTGCTTCCATCAGGGGAGGTAATTAAGACACGTCGGCGGTCGCGAAAATCTTCTGCCGGGTTCGACACTACGAAGTTGTTCATCGGGGCGGAGGGGACTCTTGGCGTCGTAACAGAAGGTTAGTTAATTGGTCGTCTCCACGAGCATGACGGGCTTCTGAATACATTTTTGACATTGCTGACACAGTGACCATACGACTGGCGCCCGTGATACCTACTACTGCCGCCATCGTTCAGTTCCCTAACGTCAAAAAGGCTACCGAGGCTGTAATTGAGGTGATGAACCAAGGCGTTGGCATCCGTGCGTCCAGTCTACATTGTTTATAATTTACTTTACCTTAGGAAAATTAAGTAGAATGTGTCGAGCTAGTGGATGATGTCTTTATGGCAGCAACGAACAAGTTCGGCATGTCAAAACGGAAATGGCCTGAGAAGGATAGTCTCTTCTTCAAGTTCCAAGGAGTTTCACCAGCGTCGTTACAAGAAACGGCCAGAGTAGTCAGGAAGATCGTCGAGAAGCACGGCGGGACTGGGTTCGAGCTTGCGCGCAGTGAAAAGGAGGCAGAAGAGCTCTGGGATGACCGTAAAAACGCCCACTACTCTGGAATGTCACTTGTGGAGGGTGCAAGGGGCTGGCCAACAGACGTCTGGTGAGTTTGATTAGAGAAAGATTTTCTGGAGGTTGAAAGGATTCTTTGCAGTGTACCTGTTTCCAAACTGCCAGAACTGGTATACGAAACGAAGAAGGATTTGTCGCAAATTGGAATTACATCGACAATTGTTGGACATGTGGGTGACGGTAATTTCCACGCGTTGCTGCTATTCCGGACCGATGAAGAAGCAAAGATTGCCAAAGCAGCAGTGAACCGAATGGTGCGCCGGGCTCTTGCCATGGATGGAACATGTGATCGCTCAATTTTGAGAAATCCCAAGTTGATCACTGACTAAGAGGACAGGTTCCGGGGAACATGGTGTGGGCGTTGGCAAGAAGGAGTTTCTCATTGAAGAATTAGGTAAAGGCACCGTGGAACTCATGAAAAAGATCAAACGAACCATTGACCCTCTTGGTCTGTTCAATCCCGGAAAGGTTGTCTCAGCGATTTGTCTATGGACGATCTTAGCTGATTTTTAATGTCAATAGTTGTATCCCGATGAAGATAATGATCCTATATAATTTGAAGCCGGCGCTGTGTCAAGACCCGAAGCTCTGGCGAACTCAACTGTAGGCGGGAATATGAAGCTTAGTAAATCGTATACAAACATGTCAACTACAACAGGTTACTTGACAGCAACAGTAGGGGATAGGGCCTCTGATTTTGCAACGCCACTACTCTGCTGTCCCGAACGAGCTGCGGCTGCGCCAAGAGCTTGGGTACGAAGTGCAAGCCCGCGGGTCTTCTCAATGATGGTTTGATAGACGGGCAACGGTGGTCGATTGATTTCGATGACGTTCTAAGAGAAAAAAAAGCACCATATGGGAATATGAAGAGGAACGGAATGATGGGGATACTGTACCTTTTCTAGATCGATTTTGGCATCGGCGCCCATCCTAGTCTCACGAATGAGATTAACAATCCATTTTTCGCCCTCGTCGTGTGACAGGTTGAGGCGTTTTGATAGATCACTAGGAATAATAATGATAAATATGACCAGAATAACGTTGGGAGATGAGAAAGAAGAACACTCACGCTATGTCAATCTTCTGATGGATTCTGCAGTACGCCTCGCTGATGAGGTAACGTGCGTTGTCCAAAAATTCATCCTTGTACTCGCTAAGGAAAAAGTCCTCTGCAACGACCTTTTCTGCAAGGGCAAGCTCGCGTTGTGCGGCATCAAAGTCGAATTCAATGTAGAGTTCTTTCAAGAAAGACGTGACGGGATCCTGGTATTGGTATTCCTCCGTTTGGATGACTTTGACGACCTCGCGGATGGCGTTGCGGACGCGGGAGGAGACTGGGGTGGATGAGGAGGAGGGCAGCGCGGATGCTTTGCGTGAGAGGATAGCGGCGGTGGTGAGGTAGCGCAAGATCCACGGGCATGAGGTCTGGATGGTGTTGAGGTATGTGGGGGAGAGGAAGGTCTCCAGGAGGAGCGTGCGGCCTTGGGGGTGCGTGAAGTACACGAAAAGAGACCAGTGGACGAGCCATGTCCGCGAGTGCAGCTGCATGAGGGCTGGCTCGGCGGGGCTGGCTGCGTTGGAGCCAGAGGAGAGGAGGACAGAGGGCGCTGATCGTGAGTCGATGGAGTCACGCAGAGTGTTGAGTTCTTCGAGGGCTACGGTCCATTTTCCAGAGAGAATATCCGAGGCGAGCTTGCCCCAATGTGCGGAAGTGTTGAGATCGTTGTCGGTGGACAGGACACGGAAGTGGTAAAGGTAGTCCGCTGCACCGCTGTAGTTTCCGTATGAGTATTGGAACTGGCCAAAGTTGTAGAGTGCGGTGATTTGATCTAATGTCAGCTGTAATGGGACGTGAGTACTGTGGCGTCGTTGGCTAGAAAGGGTTGGTGCTTACGTTGTAGTTATCTTTGAGGTATAGCAGATTCTGGTTCTTGTCCTGGCGCAGCGCTTGCGCCACATCCGGGTTTTCAATAACATCGAGGACAGCCTGCGCCTCTTGATTGAGACGCTCGTTTGTCAACACTGCATTTTTTCGCTTCTCATCAAATTCTACAGATAATTAGTATTTAATAGCGGAGGGTCAAGCTGGTTTTTTTGTACCTGCTGGGACTTCCTGATCTGGGTATAGCTGTTGAAACAGGTTGACAGCATAGTCAAACATATTCGTTCCCTTGGCAAGCTCATATTGTGCAGCTGTGACCTCCTTATCAGAGAAAAGCTTCAAGTCGGCGAGATGGGCAAGCAAGGGAAAAGAGAGATGACGGTCCAGATAGGGGATGATGGTTCTGGTGAGGTCGTACTCGGCCATGGTGACGATAGTCGTGGCCGGAGGCGATGAAGAAGGGTCCTTGGTCGTCGTTGAGAACGATGAGCAAAACTTTTTTGAAGCCCTTGTCGAGTCCTCAATACCCACGTGATGTAGAATGTAGGATTACGTAAGGATTAAACGCGTCTCTTGCGCCGCGACCACCCAAAAATCTGCTGCAACAGGTTGTACAGGAACCATGTCGCACACTCCGGTTTTCGTTATGAGTGCGTTGGGTATGATAAACTGCTGTCTGCTACTGATCCTGGTATAGACACTGCGCCTGAACGGCAGTCTGGCCGAAAAGCGCAGATCTCAAATATCACTGCAGCCAAGGTAAACGTTTCTTCCGCAAGAGAGACATGCATGCTCATGGATGCTTTAGACTGTTGCCGATGTAATCAGGACGTGTCTGGGGCCAAAATCTATGTTGAAAATGATCCTTGATCCGATGGGGGGTATACTGTACGTCCCAGATAAAGTATATAGCATCTGCCAGTCGTTTCAATTTCTCTTCTAGACTAACTAACGATGGGAATGCGATTCTGCGAGAAATAGACGTGGCGCATCCGGCAGCGAAGAACATGATAGAGCTCAGCCGAACCCAGGACGAGGAATGCGGAGATGGAACGACGTCTGTTATCATCTTGGGTGCGCAATGCCTTGCTTTATGTTTCGAAGCATCACCTTAGATATTTTTCTCTCTAACAGCGGGAGAAATCCTCGCGCAGTCGCTTTCACAATTAGAACGCGACATTCATCCAGTTGTGATCATCTCTGCCTACAACAAGGCACTCAAAGAAGCCCTCGAGATAATTCAACGGATATCAATCCCTATCAATACCAATGACGATGAGGAGATGCTTTCGTTGATCAAGACCTCCATCGGGACCAAGTTTGTCGTGCGATGGTCCGATCTGATGTGCAAGCTTGCCTTGCATGCAGTTCGGACAGTTGCGTCGGATGAGAACGGCCTCAAAACGGTGGACATCAAGCGCTATGCGCGGGTGGAGAAGATCCCTGGAGGGGAGATCGAGGAGAGTAGGGTGTTGAGCGGTGTCATGCTCAACAAGGACATCACCCACCCGAATATGAGGCGGCGGATAAAGAACCCGAGGATCATTCTGTTGGATTGTCCGCTGGAGTATAAGAAGGGCGAGAGTCAGACGAATATGGAGATTTCAAAGGATGGAGATTGGGAGCGCGCTCAGGTGATCGAGGAGGAGCAGGTCAAGGGGCTTGTTATGAGGATTCTGGAGTTTAAGCCAGACTTGATTATCACGGAAAAGGGAATCTCTGGTCAGCTTGTGTTCTTTTTTATTTCGATTCAAGGTATTGATGTTTTTGATTAGACCTCGCACAGCACGTTTTGGACAAGTACAAAGTCTCTGCTATAAGGCGTGTCCGCAAGTCAGACAATAATCGTATCGCCCTTGCGGTCGGCGCGACTATTGTCAACCGCGTAGAGGACTTGCGCGAATCCGATGTCGGGACGCAGTGTGGCCTTTTCAATATAGAAAAGATTGGCGACGAGTATGTTACTTGTCACTCGACTTTTTCTGCAACTCAACACCGCTAGGTACTTTACTTTCCTGACTGAATGCAAGAACCCCAAGGCATGCACTATACTGCTTCGCGGGCCCTCGAAAGACATTCTGAACGAAATTGATCGCAACCTCGCGGATGCGATGTCGGTTGCGCGCAATGTGTTTTTCAATCCAACACTCGCTCCTGGTGGAGGCGCGACGGAGATGGCGATCAGTGTTGGACTGCATCAAAAAGCACGCAGCGTTGTCGGCGTGGAGGGCTGGCCGTTCCGGGCTGTTGCGGATGCGCTCGAGGTCATCCCTCGAACGCTGGTGCAAAACAGCGGCGGCAATGCTATTCGTGTGTTGACCGAGCTCAGGGTGCGTTCAATCGTACTCGTACAAACAAATCTAACTATTGGTTGTAGGCTAAACACGCGAATGGAGAGCACTCGTGGGGCGTGAATGGAGAGACGGGCAAGATTGTGGACATGAAAAAGTATGGCTTGTATGAATCTGCCAGTGTCAAGGTGAGCTCGGGGGCACTTCGAGGTCGCGCATGCTCATTGTGCTGCAGATACAAACACTCAAAACTGCCGTCGAGGTTGGTTTGTCTACTTTATTCTGATACACTGTACTAATTTCCATGCAGGCAGCGCGGATGCTTTTGCGGGTGGACGACGTTGTGCAGGCTGTACGGAAGGAAAAGGAGCAGGGCCAGGGGCCACGTGAGGAGGAATAGACTACTTCCAAAAGCGGAAATTGCTACTATACAGTTGTTCGGCAAAAGCCTAAATGCATTGAGAGGCGTGAATCCAGATTTGGAAATTTGAAAAATCAAGACCTCAAGACTTCAATGGCGTCCCGCCCGACTGTCAACGTCCGCTCCTCCAACGGCGGTGAGCTCGCCGTCGTCCTCGCCGTCGCCCACGCTGACCTCACACAGAGCCCTCGTCATCGCTCCCGCTCCCCGCCGTCCTCACCGCCCCCATCAGGCTCGACGTCGTTGCCCAGGTGCACAGTGAGTCGTCTGCGTGTTCTTTGCGGCCAGTGCTCATGTTCGTGAGCAGAGAGCATCGCAAAGAACAAAAGGCAGGCTTATGCCGTCTCTGAGAAGGCTGGCCACCAGACCAGCGCCGAGTCTTGGGGTACTGGTCGTGCTGTAGCACGTATTCCCCGTGTCGGTGGTGGAGGAACCCACCGCTCCGGTCAGGTGTGTAGGTAGAGACGTAGGAAATCGCAGAGATCTGACTGGAAACTAGGCCGCATTTGGCAACATGTGCCGTGGAGGACGCATGTTCGCGCCCACCAAGACGTGGCGCAAGTGGCACGTCAAGGTCAACCAGAACCAGCGCCGCTTTGCCATTGTCTCTGCGCTTGCTGCGTCTGCGCTCCCCTCGCTCGTCCTTGCTCGTGGCCACCGCATCGAGCAGATCGAAGAGGTCCCTCTCGTCGTCGCCAACGCCGCAGAGTCCTTCAAAAAGGCAAAGGAGGCAGTCGCTCTCCTCAAGTCCCTCCACGCGTACGCCGACGTTGTCAAGGTCTCCAACTCTCGCAAGCTCCGCGCCGGCAAGGGCAAGATGAGGAACCGCAGGCACCGCCAGCGCCGTGGCCCTCTCGTTGTCTACAATGAGGACAACGGTATCGTCAAGGCATTCCGCAACCTCCCAGGTGTTGAACTCGTCAACGTCCGCCGCCTCAATCTTCTCCAGCTCGCCCCTGGTGGTCACCTTGGACGCTTCGTCATCTGGACTGAGGGTGCTTTTGCTCTCCTCGATGAGGTCTTTGGCACCTTTGAGAAGGCTTCCCTTCACAAGCGTGACTATATCCTCCCCACCGCCAAGATCTCCAACCCCGACGTTACTCGTCTCATCAACTCTGACGAGATCCAGTCCGTCGTTCGTCTCGCCGGCCAGAAGGTCCAGAAGCGCCCCTGGACACAGAAGAAGAACCCTCTTGTCAACAAGGCTGTTCTCTTCCGTCTCAACCCCTATGCCAAGGTTCTCCGTCGCCAGGAGCTCGGTAAGTTTGGTAATTAGCCTTTGTCGTCGGGCACAAGCTGATTCTCTTGCAGAGAAGCAGCAGAAGAAGGGCGAGAAGAAGCCCAAGGCACCCAAGGCTGCCGGCGAGGCTTTCCTTGGACAGCTCTTTGCTCCTTAAAACGGGTATCACGTTATGAATACTTAGGATTATGCTTGTCGATTCTCGTCTTGTTCAATATGACATGTTGCATGCCTGCCTTTATAATATGTGAATGGATGCCAAATGCCTTTATTCGACAACGTCAAATCAGTTCTAGTTGTGCATTCATCTCCCCTCTAGATTTGTCTACAAAGCACAGGTAATCTATACCTTCTTTCATGACTGTTTTACGTCTGCCGTTGCAGGCTCGCCATCTTTTTTTGCATCTGACTCATACCCTTCAACCTTCATGTCATTGAGTCCAAGGTCTTCATTCTGTTCCCATGTCCGGTCGTAGGTCTCAATTGTCATGTTGGGATCGGGGTCAGGTGCATATAGGTTCTGCATGTAGGAATTCGCAAGGGGATCGTCAAGGATCACTGTGAATGGGCGTTCGACGTTCATGACCTGAGATGGGCAAAGTTAGACAACAGTGTTGTGGCGCAAATAGATACTTGCTTCTTTCAGCTTCTTCAAGAAGGTCTCGAAATCGACTCGGTCGTGGGGTTTGGAGGCGTCACCTTGAGCAAAGACTTTTTCCGAGAGCTCTTCGTACACCTGGTTGAGGATACCCTCGAGTGTCGTGAAGCGACCACCGAGAGTACCGTGCTGAAGCTCCAGGTCGATCTCGGGGATGCTGAATCCCGCCGTCTCGCTCTACACCAGACGTTTGAATGGATTCCAGGAGAGCAGAGATTGACGCACTTTGAGAATGTCACGACTGAGGTCCTCCCGATCCTCCACTTTGAGGGTTATTTTCTTTCCTTTTTCGGATATCGCCGATCCTGATTTGACTTCATTGTCGCGATACCCGCACCGATCACAATTAGTAGACATTATAAGGATATCCTAGGTGCAAGCGTCAGTCGTACTGCCAGAAATCAACAAAAGACCCTTGAAGGTACTTTAAAGTAAGGAATGGTCACTTTCTTCATTTTCGTGTCCAACTGGTGACCGCAGCTGGAACAACTGCCATGGAACACAAACACTTCATCGTCGGTGATTGCGTCGGTGGTTATTCCGTTTTTGTCGTCGATGGATGTCAGATTTTCGCTTGCCTCGTCGGCAGAAACTAACCCGAGCGCGATGTTCTGCTCGAGGGTACGACGGTACTGCCGCATGTTCCACTTGGGGTCCGCCATACTGCCCATGAACTCGATCCAGGAGTTTCCAGCGGGATCATCCAGTCTGAGTGTGAACGCGGGCAGTGGGGCATCGTTGTCTGATGCCTTTTTAGCATTTACCTCTCCCAATTTGTTCTCGTTTTGCTCTTCATCGTCGTCTTCGTCACCGAGTATGGCCTGGAGTTTATCGAGAAGACCTTGGATCGTAGCGGCGCCTTCTGGGTCCTGAATCCGCCGGAGAGGCTGGTCCATGTTCAGGTCGGCGTACACATTGCGCACGAGACCCTCGACGGTTGTCAGCTGCCCACGGGATGTCGGTGGAAGAGTCAGTTCGAGCTCGGGAATGACGACCTCGCAGCTTGGCGATCGGATGATCTGGCGGTCGAGGTCAGATCGAGCAAGGATCCGTGCAGTATACGCAGTGCCCTTTTCTGAGAGTGCGTTCAGATGGCCGCTGTGTACGAGACATTAAGCTGTCCTTACCTTGGATCGCCCCGGCGGACTGGATCTCGTTGTTCGTCGCTCCGCAGTGCTCGCATCGGAAGGACATGACGATGACTTCGCGGAAATAAGGGATGCTTGTGAGCATGAGCCGCGTAACACCCTACTGGTGTCGTTCAGCGGACGGTGACGATGCACATCCGGCCGCGAAGAAACTGACCTGTTGATGGCAATTCATGCAGAGAGAGTTGACCTCCTGGACGACCTTGTCCTCGGCATCGTTGGTATTCTGCTCCGGAGCGTCAGGAGTCTCGTCAGCTTTGGCTGCGAGAGATCCAATCGCAGGGAAGAGCGATTCGTTTTGTGCCATAGAATATTGTCGAGGTCAAAAAAGTTGTTATCTTATCCTTTAGGTGATCGATCGCCCTCGGAGATGCTCCAGATAATATGTTTTGGCGGTATTTCATTGCCAAGCAGAATTGTTCTCCATCCACTAGGACTGATCATTCCATTGGATTAAATAAGATTAAGATTAATCTAGTCAAGCTACGAGATCTTCCTCTGTCTCGGCTTTGAGTCCTTCCAGAGTTGCCTGCTGCTGCCACATGCTGTAGTACAGACCATGCTGCCTCAGCAACTCTTCGTGAGTACCCTCTTCAACAACAAATCCATCTTTCATGACGATGATGAGGTCTTGGAACGGTGAATGAGCAGCGGTAGAGCGATTTGGGCAATGGAAGAACTCACCAGCTTCAACCACGGTCCTCAGGCGATGAGCAATGAAGATGCTGGTACGGGCCTTGTCTAACAGTGTGTTGTTGATATTCTTCATTAATTCCGATTCAGTATGAGCGTCCAATGCTGATGTCTGATCAGAAGCGTCATTAGATATCATAAAATATATAGAGGACCACAAAACTTACTGCTTCATCAAAGAACAAGATCGGAGGATCTTTAAGTAGTACTCGTGCCACAGCGAGTCTCTGCTTTTCTCCACCACTGATCATCAAACCGCGCTCCCCAACCTGGGTGTTATATCCCTCTGGCAGTTTCATTATCGTTCCGTGGACGTTCGCCTTGATAGCAGCCTCCTTCACTTCTTCATCCCCGGCTTCAAGCCTTCCATATCGGATATTGTGCATAATATCCGAGTGAAAAAGGGGTGTGTCTTGCGGAACGACACCGATTGCACGGCGGAGGCTGTCCATGCGCACATCGTGAATATCCTGGTTGTCAATGAAGATACGACCGGAAGCTGGCTCGTAGAAGCGGTATAGGAGACGGAAGACCGTGGACTTGCCACATCCAGATGGACCGACAATGGCAACCTTTTTCCCTGCCGGGACGGTGAAGGAGAGGTTTCGGAAGATGGGACGATCAGGGTGGTATCCGAACGTCACGTTCTCGAAGCGGATAGAGCCACCATTGATGTGAAGGGGTGGAGCATTTGGTTTGTCCTGGATTGAGAGAGTTAGGAATCAATGGGGAAGTACATGTAGGACGACGGACTCGAGGTGGAAGGTTTTCTTCAACGAGTTTGAACAAGACCTCCATATCAAGCAGGTTTTGCCTCATTTCGCGGTAGATCGTACCCAGGAAGTTGAGCGGCAGCGACAGCTGGAAGATGAGTTGATTTACCATCACAAGATCACCGACGGTCATCGTTCCTACGTTCAGTCATCAGAAAATTGAGATAAACTGAAAGTCTGCATGTGTACCCTGAATGACCCCTTGGGCTGCTAAAAACATGCATGCCGTCAAGGCTGAAGAAAATATGATATTCTGCCCAGAGTTCAAATATGCCAAGGACGTGGTGATCTTGACTGAAGATTTTTCATACTCTGAAAGGTACTTATCGTACTGCGCGACTTCATATTTTTCATTGTTGAAGTGCTACAGGAATTTGCTCAGTGTCGCTTCTCATGACGAATGAGAAAGAATCGCACCTTCACAGCTTCAAAATTGATGAGCGAGTCTACGGACACAGTGGCTGCTTTGTTATCTGCTTTGTTGGCTTCTCGACGGAAACGGGTACTAGAAACATATTACCACACGAGTCAGAAGTCCTAGGGATGAAACGCACCGCCATGATGTTGTGCGAATCGTGAACCAGCTGTATGCTGCCATTGTTACAAGGGTGATTGCAGCAAAGTCCCAACCAAACTTGTAAGTCTGTCAACGTCAAAATCAGGTTTGATTTGTCTTGAGCTGATGCGAGTGACTCACGAGTATTCCGCACACCATCGAAATCTCCAGAGCAGTAGGGACGATACGGAAGATAATGGCTTGGAGAAGGAAAGTGATACCTCTATTGTTTATAGGTTAATCAAGGACATGAACTTCACCGAGTAACTGCATACTTGGTACCACGGTCAATGGCACGAGTTAAGCCTCCGGTTTGCCGCGAAAGATGAAAACGAACGTCGAGGTTCAAAAGATGCTCGAAAGTCTCCCTTGCAACCTTGCGTATGGCCCTTTGTCCAATGCCAGCGAAGACTGCGTTTAGCAATTCGCCAAAGACAGTAGCACCAATACGGGCCGCACCGTCTAAGTTGGTGTGTCAGTTTGATTAAACATTAGACAGTGCCATGCCTACATCCAAGGATCAAACTTCCCACCACAACCCAGACAGTCGAAGTAGAGGCGATATCGACATTAAGAGCATCTATCACGCCTTTAAACACTAAAGGAACTTGAACATTGAGAACCTGATGGAAATGGAGTCTTTGATTCATTTAAAAACGAGGGGGGCGAACCTTGCCGCCAATGAGGAGGCCGAAACCGATAAGCACTGTCACCCGAGTCTTCCAATCATTTTTTGGCCAGACGTTCACCACTAGCCGTTTCAAAATTGTCCAGTCTATCCTTCTCTGCTCCTTTGAAGTCGGAATATCGGTCTTTGTGCCTCCTGCATTTGAAGTTGGAGGTTTGGTAGGAGTGGGTATGTCGGACTTTGGTGCGAGGTGTTGGAAAGTTCGGCGACATGGAGCCTCAAGTGCTGGCCTGCAGCGGACTGTATGAGGGACTGTAGGACGTATTCTTGCAGCGCATCCGAAGAGGTGCAAGCTGCGGAAAGATGGAGCCTTGAATGCAGTCAAGACTGGTGTGGCGCGTAAAGTTGGTCCAGCAAGACAGAGCATGACGGTGTAGCATGCATGGTCTGATTGCGATATTGGGCATCGCTATCTTATCTGATGTGCTGTCATGTGATCAACGAGTCCACCACTCAGATGTAATTGGCCGGTAGGTGCACTGCCACCACATGGCACTTGCTCGTCCTCGCCGCAGTGCAGCCCCCACGCCGCTTGCGCCACAGGCAAAGCCTACTCTTTCAGTGGAGGAATGGGAGGCAAAGGCACCTCTGGATGATGTTGAGATTAGAAGCATCGCAGGGATTAAATCAGCCAGTGAACACGTCCCTTTCCCTTCAAAAGTGAGCGAGCATACGTATCAAGGCCATGATGTATGATTAATTTCATTAGTTTGGTCTAGATGACGCTGGTTTGTCGCGTCCGTCAACCCCCCTAGCACTGCAGCGCAACAAGCCTGCGGCGGGTTCTTCACGTCCAAACACGCCCCTCTCTGTTCCCTCTTCTGCGCGCTCAACTGTTCATGCCTTGCATCCTAAACAGCCCATTCAAACACCCCAGCAGTTCTATGATTGGTTTACTCTCATCGATAAGTCCGTGGCCCACAGTCAGGAAGCACATTTCCGTGCGCACGTCGCGAATGTTTCTGAACACCTAAATGCTTGCGACTTGCTAGTGGAAAAGATCAGCTTGATAGACCAGGAGGTGGATGGTATGTTAGAAGGATGGAGAAGTGTTGAAGAAGGTGGAAAGAGCCTGAAGGATGCTTGCCAGAAGTTGCTGGAAGAACGAGTGGGCAGGTTCAAGCCTTTCTTACCCGCCATTGACCCATTGTGCAGGATAAAATTATCGAGCTCACAGAAGAGATTGGTACTCGTCTGGACTACTTCCAGGAGCTCGAACACGCGACACGAATGTTGAACCACCCTGGAGAATCTCTTGTTCTTCAGACGGATTTCCTGTACATGGTGGAGCGCGTCGACATATGTATAGATTATCTCAAAGCTCATGTCAGTCCTATCTCCATATTTTTTCCCCACAAATTGATCTTTCATAGCGGCACTTTCGGGAAGCTGAGATGTATTTATTTCGATACCAACAATGCATGACAAGAGCAATGACGCTCATAAAAATGTACTTTGTCGGGTCTCTACGAGCTCTTTCTGTGGATGTCTCAAAGCGATTGTGCGAGAAGGTCAGTTCATTCTTGTGACAATAACTCTTTCTTGTGACAAACCGATGCCCTTTAGGATGTATCTCCCACTGCTCAAATGCACCTCCTCTACACACGCTTTAAAACGGTGTCGTCTCAGCTCTTACCTTTGTTGGGCGAGTTGGAACGTCGTGTTCGTTCACATCCACAAGACCTATCGGCGCTTCTGGATGAATGCCACGCAGCGTACTTTTCAACACGTAAATCTCTCCTCGTAGGTAGAATCACAGAAGAAATCAAAGGACTCGATCCTTCGCGTACGGAACTGGTTGACTTGGTCTGTTGATAGCCTCTCCTCCGTCCTGGGCTTCAATCCATATCTTCCTTAGACACGCATCGGGTGCAGTTATCTCAAGCAGTTATGCGGTGACGAGTTTGAGCTTTATCGTAATTTTTTTACTTCGGGTGAAGAGCAGTTATAGTGCGCGTTCTTTCCTTCCAACTTCAAATATAGTGACTGTTCTTCCACAGCTCATACTTGGAGAACCTATGCGATTATCTTTACGACGATCTTAGACCTAGGATTTTGCACGAGCCTCGATTAACAGTCCTTTGTGAGGTCTGCACAGTTCTACAAGCACTTATGGTGCTTGATGCACCATCCATCTATGGCGAAGACGATGACACGGAACTAAACAATACCGAGCAACTGTCGATCGACCTTGACGCTCAAGCCGCTCGTAAAGTCCGCGGTCTACAGAAATTCCATATTAGCAACCTATTGCAAATGGTGTTACAAGACGCACAGACGAGACTCTTTTTCAAGGCGCAATCAGTCATTCAATCTGATATAAGATATTATGTTCCCCGACCGGAGGACCTCGCCTATCCTGACATTCTATTTGGTGCGGTCCTTGAACATTTTATCTCGCGGTATGCCAAACTTGTTTCTTAGATGCAGAAAAAGCTGTAACCGGCACCGAAATACTAGAAAAAGCTAGCGTCAGCGAACTTTTCCGTCTGTCATCTATCGAAAAGCAGGACACATGGTATCCTACGCTTCGCAAGACTGTCTGGGTACTCTCACAATTACACGACTTTGTGAAGGTACTGAAAAGTCCGGAAATCCCTTGGAGTACTCTCATTTCGGATGTTTTAGCCGGTCATCTTTGAAGACATAGCGCAAGAAGCGATCAGTCTCTGTCGTCAGTCTTTGGTTGCGGCTGCGGATATGATTCGCGTCAAAGCTCCGTTAGATTCTTACCTATTCCTTGTAAGGCACCTGTTGCTCTTGAAGGAGGTAACGCAAAGTCTCGACGTTGGGCAGCAAGAAGCAGCAGACAGTAGTATTAGTGTCAAGAACCCTGCAGGAATGTCAGGTAAGTAGTTCCTCTCCCGAGTGAATTAATATTTCAATGTCCTCGTACAGATACTTTGGCTACTATGTTGAGTAAAACCACCTCGCTTCTTCCGGATGCAATTTTTTCTCCCCTTGGTATGCCCCGCAGGGATGAAAGCATCCAGGAAGCCAAACATGTCAGCCTGTTATTTCTCTCTTATCCATATCTGATAGGTCTATGTAATAGGGCATAGACCATGAACTCCGCCGCGCATGCGAGACTATCATCACTCTCTGCACAGATTCCATCGTTCAGCCACTCCACGATCGTGCTATAGCTCTGGACCCTAAATCTACAGATACGATAGGATCACTCCCGCCAGAGCTGAATCTAAAACCATCAAGTCGTGAAATCGTCGTCGCATTCGAGCATGCCTGTACGACGGAGCTTCGTGCTCACGCTGCCAGGTTGCGTCTATATCTTGAAGACTCCAGGACACTGACTGCGCGTGTCCTGCTTGAACATGTATGTGAACGTATTGGAGACGCTTATGAAGCGTTCTGGGAGGCAGAAAGACCTGAAACAAGAGAGCGTAACGAATTCATGAGTGTTTTTGCTGCGCGACGGTTGTTGGTTGATGTATGTACATAAGAAAAGTGATTGTACGGTCGATTCTAAGGAAAGCCCTGATCTACGTTCATGATCGATGTAAGTTCCCTAACTGTTGGGGGAGGGGGGGGGGCCTTGGTCACGTTTTAACTCCAATGTAGCGGAATCTCATAAATGTCACTCTGGAAATGTAAACGTAGCCCGTGTAGCTCAGTGGTAGAGCATTGTACTTATGAGGTTACCTGTCCACTTACATTCTGATATGCAAGGGTCCCGAGTTCAATCCTCGGCATGGGCATGTTTTTGTCAATCATTTGTTGGTCTGGAGCTTTCTTGCAGGTTGAACTAATCCGTTCTCTTCTGTTTTTCTGGTGGTTTTATCCAGTGCTGGACATTGTTACATAGCTTAGCTTCTAGTAGGCATAGAAAAATTATGCTTCTTGCTTTTAATATAAGGCAATGAAAGTTATAAAGAAGACTTTATGTGTGTAGTTTAAAGTATTTTGAGTAAATCAAATCAAGATAAAAGTTAAGGAGAGCAAGGCAGAGACTATGAAGAAGGAAGTCAAATGAGCTCCTGAGTTAGCAGTATCTGACAGAAACTACTAGATTCTAAAATTTTAGCCAATTGTTTCCATGCATCTGCAATGCACTAGTACATTATCACTAGCTTACATAAGCTCAGCATCTTATATTCACAACATATCTAGTCAATCCAATATTTGTGATTTGATCTAGCTGCTGCATGAGCTATGTAAGATTGTTCTACCATAAGCAATGGTCATATTTTTTTAGATTAGATCTTCTGCTATTGACTCCAGATTCCTGCTCTCAGTTACTTATCTAAGCAACAATTTCATCAATCTTCTTAATGTCTTTGGTGCCTCATTAATAATATGTTTCTATAGCTAATAGTGATTTTCTACTGAACTTATTAAATACAAGGAATCTGTCACGACCCGCCACCACCGCTGGTATTCCGCCAACCACTGCTGGTACTCCACCAACCACCGCTGGTGCCTCTGAGCTCACTAGACCACCTCCACAAGACCCCGGGCCAAACCGCTGGACCAAGACCGGCTATCCCCAGTGGCCATCAGTACATCAGCAGCCATCAATGCCCATCACCACCCACACACACCACCATCAGCACCGCCTCCGGCAATTCCCGGTCCACCCTCGCCCGTCAACGCCACATCAGCGCTGGCCCCTGCAATCTCTGGCATCCCTCCCCTTCCAAATTAGGCAGTCATTACGTGTCTCGCATCAACACATCACTCTGGCCCAAATCTTGCACCCTGCACCTCCTCTTTGGTTGACTCCTTGCCTCCCCGCATCATCCATGCCTCCCATGCTCCTAAAGCAAGACCCTTCCTTTGTGAGCTTCTTTACACCACTCAACTAACACCAACAGCTGCAGTGTCCTTGCACAGTCCCTGGACTTCAGCAAGAACCTGTCACAACCCACTCCCAGAGCTCGCCCACCACCCTGAGGACAACACCACCAACACCCTCTACTCCCCCAGGACAATGTCAGGTTCTGCTGACCATGGGGGCTCAGAC
The DNA here is from genome assembly GCA_017657275.1 of Termitomyces sp. T108. NCBI lineage: Eukaryota > Fungi > Basidiomycota > Agaricomycetes > Agaricales > Lyophyllaceae > Termitomyces > Termitomyces sp. T108. Next base: position 1,641 of record JAGGAU010000093.1, on the reverse strand, counting down.
TACTGGGCAAATCCTTACTTGGCACGCACAAAGTCTACATGCACAACTGAAGGGTGGGTGCGGTGGTACAAACCAGGACTGAGGGGGCGAGGGTGAGGATAGAGGGGTCGAGAATGGTCCAGGAGACTGTGGGAGAAACTCCGGGGTCCAGGGACGAGCTCCAGGGCTTGGTGTAAGTCCCAGACACAAGTGTGTAGAGGGCCAGGGTTCAGGCACGGGGCTTGCTAAGTCTCAGGGCTGGGGAAAGGTGGGAAAGGGCAAAAGAGTTGAGACTTGAGGAGAGAAGAGACGAGAGGTGAGATGGAGAAGAGAGACGAAAAAGATGGAGAGAAACTTAGAGAGGGAGAGATGGAAGAGAAATTTAGAGGGAGAGACCGGAGATGGAAAACAATAGATTTAGATGAGGTGAGACGAGTGATAAGATAAGAAGAGAATAAGTCGAGTTGAGTATGAGATAAAGAAGAAACAGAGATAGGAGAAGGGAAGTAGACTTGGAACAATAACTGGCAAACTAGAGACTGGGGAATGGGCAATATCAACACTAAAGTACCAGATACTACACTATGGCTTATATACTAGGGGGCAGGCATGCTCCAGGGCTTAGGCCCGGGCTCTATGGCGAGTCACGGGGCAGGGATCCTTGCTGGAGCCCAGGGTTTGTGCAAAGCATACCGGGGATCTTGCTGAAGCCCCAGGACCATGCAAGGGTGCTGCGGATGTTGGTGGCGTAAAGGAAACTCACAAAGGAGAGGTCTTGCTTTGGGAGCACAGGAGGCATGGACAGTGCATGGAGGCGAGGAGTCGACTGAAGAGAAATCGCGGGTGTGGGGTTCGGGCTGGATGATGTGTGTTGTGATAGTTGCCCAATTTGGAAGGGAGGGCAGCAGGGTCTGCCGGTGATGGGCTGGGGATTGCCGGGTGAGCGCTGATGGTGGCGTGGGTGTCTGGGGTTTGCCAGGGTTGGCGCTGATATGGCGTACATGGGCAGTGATGGGTGTTGATGGCTGCTGATGTGTTGATGGCCGCTGGAGGGGACCGGTCCAGGCCTGGGGTTTACGGGGCTGACCTAGTGAGGTTGAGGGTACCGGGGCCGGGGCTGGATACCGGCGGTGGTGGCAGATCATGACAGACAACGCCAACTGCCCCCACTGCCCATCATGACGCCGCGTCAGGACATGGTGACACCTATCACTCCTGGGTTCACTGTCCCTTGACCCTGACACCTGGCAATCACCATGACTCTAGAACATCTCACATCAACCCGGAACCTCCCACAGCATGGGCCGCCCTCAGACAGGTCACCTCGGCATCCCCCGGCGATCAGTCCTGTCACCTGGTGATCACTTCAGCAATCATGTCCGACACCCACAGTTACGGCCTGACCTCCATCACTTACATCACCTGGCAATCACCCCAGCGATCACACCCAACACCCGACATGGAACCAGGCTGAGCCTGTCACCCCAGAGTCCACCCAGCAGAGTACTTAAGGCCTGGGTAGACAATTTGTATGCTAGTGTTGATATTGAAAAACCATCTTGTCCCAATCTCCTTTGCCTTGTACTATTGTATCTTGTCTCAGTCTCTCAGTCTGCTCCAGTCCACTTCTATTCTGTCTCCTCCAAGTCTTTTTCCCTCCTC
>JAGGAU010000092.1:0-40271 GCA_017657275.1 Termitomyces sp. T108 | reverse complement strand
TTTAGGCGCCTTCTTTGGATCTTTTACTTCTTGCGCGTTTGCTGGCATTCTTTGGGCGTCGTTGACTGGAGTAGTTACGGTTTTGAGGTAGGTCCAGCCTACAGTTTTCGGCTTTTCTCTTACATACTTGCTTGCTTACATGTTTTCAGCATTATTACGCATGTATTTTGAGAGTAGGACCCGAATAGTATTTGGTTTCCTCAGCCTCGATCGAGGCTCCGTATCAATATACACCCTAAGTTTCGTGGTCTTTGTCTCGGTTCTGAGTATCGTGCTCGCAGACTTAGGTCACGAAACAGCTAGCTTTTGTCCTCCAACCGTGTTCTGGTACTCTCCTGTGCTCGTCTCTCGCCAGAGAACTCTTGTCTTCGTACAACGTCGCGTGTCTTAGTACTCCGCTGTGCTCGCCTCTCGTCAGAGAACGCTTGACTTCGTATAGCGTCGCGTATTTTGGAAATATCCTGTGCTCATCTCTTGCTAACAGTCTTCTGAGTTCTTTCTTTTGACTCGTTCTTGTACTCTCCACAGAGCATCTCGCACTCTTCCGACGCGCTGGGGTTCACCGGCACTCGAGGTCTTTTCAGGGAACGACAGTCCATCTGTGCTTAAACCTAGTGAAGGGCCACTCCTCTTCCTCACCGAGCAATAAGTTGAACAAAGTCTTCGCTTAAGACTAAATTCTGGAAAGAAACTTCCTCAAGTGACTTGTCGTGCAGGATTGGACCGTGAAAAGTCATTAAGTGCTGGACCTTCAGGTTTGCAATATCCTTAACTCCTGTAATCATCACAGACAATTAGTCTATGTCCTCAATCCGTGATATAAGCGACTGTATTTGTACCCATAATGATCACAGACAATTAGTCTATGTCTATGGTACAGAATTAGTTATCGTAGTCAAAGGTAAGGAATATCTAGCTCACCCTCAGTCCGTGATATAAGCGACTGAGGGTGTTTTCGATATCGTAGAGGAATGTTGTTCCTTAGTGAGCCGAGGGACTTTGCGAATGCCTCAAACGTCGTTATGTATGAGTTCTGAACATCCTGACCCCAGACAAATTGCATGGCCCTAGCATCTGGGCTTTTCCACTGCCCAGTTGACAAGGAGAGTTAGTTTCAGTCCAACGATATAGGGACGAAGGGATATACATGAACTTAATGAAATCATTGTTTCCGGCAGAAGTACCAGATTCAGCGGACTGGTTCGTATACAAGATTGTAGCAGAGCCTGAAGGCGGATGGAATGGAGTTTCCGTTGATTCGTTATTTTCCGGCGATCCACATTCTGACAAAACAAAACCACTAGCCACTAATTCCAATCCAACAGCACGTGTATATAGATGATCGAGGGCATCGGCCGCTTTCGTTATCTCCTTTGCAAGAATCTTCAAGCGGATCTTGTGTCTATCGTCGACTGACATATCATTGATTTTCTGTGTCGCGAACGCAAGATTACTCACTTTTTAGAAAAAATCGCTTTTAAAGGATATCAAGCCCAATTCTCTTTACCCGGATCGTTTAGAGATATTGGCGCAGTCTGCAATGCCCTATCTTTGGTGAACTTCTCACCCTGTTCTTTGATGAGTATGTTCTGTTTGACCTCGTCGACAGTGTTGGCCGCATCCTCATACTTGTTGTACATTGTACGATATTGCTAGGCATGGACTCTGCATCGTCCATCGCAACGCACAGGCTGTACGCATCGTTTCATCTCGTCTTCTTCAAGAGACTGACGAGGAGCCGATGTCAAACTCGAGGGCGCCGCTTTTGAGGAATTTAGGTTTTTCTTTGCTTTGGATGATTTACCTTTTGGTACCAGGTCCAGGCGTAAAGAAGGCGGGGTGGGAGATGTCGTAGCGCCTTCGCGAAGCCTTCAAGGCGCATGTGAGAAGCAAGCCTGTTCAAGCGATCAGCATTGTCCTGTCTACTAGGAAATAGCCGGGTTTAGGACTGCACTTGTACCAAGTTCTCACGATAAACGATGTCAGAATAGGGATAGATTCCTGGAAATGCTGTACATATATAAACAGGCATCAATCAAGCCATCGGGGAGTACAATACAATTTATACGGCAGTATGAGACTCCACTCCATGAATACTAACACCTTTCTACAAGGAACACGTATTAGCCTACAATTTATCTCCAAGAAACCAAAACTCACCTTTTTAAGACACCTTGCGGTAATCTTGTTACACCCCCACACTTTGACTTCATGCAATCTAGTACACCCCGCCGACCTTACCGCCGTCTCCTTCCCACCTTTTTTCTTGCATGGTTCTACTTCCTCTTCCGCATCACCCTCCATCCACCCTTTAACAAGGAAATCATCCACCTCCCTCACCCAACCCACGTCCAATTTCCTCAGTTCCCCACCAAGCCGGCCGAGTAACTTTAGTGCCTGCGCTTCGACGCTACCCCATCCATTTATTCCTAACTCCTCCAATCTTTCTCCACTGTGCTCGAGCAGCGCAACTAGTGCCGCGCTACCCAGGTCGTGGTTCCGTCCCATGTCAATCCGCCGCAGCGGTTGGTTCTTCCAAGTTCCAAAAAACTCAGCTACGCCTGCGTCAGTGAGAAGCGGCGCGTTCTGCGCAACGAGCTCGTCCAGATGACGCGCCCCGACTAAACCTTCCTTGAGTACATGATCCGTGATCTGCTCGTGCCTGGAAACATCAAGCACACGCAGCGTCCCGGAAAGCGCAGAAAGCACGCCTTGTAGCGCCTCTGCTGCGCACTCATTCGTCTTTCCAGGGTCCGCAATGTCCAACTCCTCGATTTTCTTAAAATTTCCGATAGCAACGAGGAAAGCATCGCTCATAGAACCAATCTCGCGCAGACGGAGCGCAGTTAGGGTGGGAGCACAATGCTTTTTAAGTGCAAGCATAGCCTCAATATCGAATCTTGGAGACTGGGTGATTTTGAATGTCTCAAGGCCGGGGTGGGACTTGAAAAAGGTAACCCATGCGATAGAACGAACGAGAAAGGGACCAAGGAGTTCCAAATGTGTCAGAGAGGGAACGGAGCTAGACAAGACAGACATGGCTTTGTCATCCATATGTCCGCAAAAATCGAGGCGGAGAGAGGTGAGGTTCGGGTTGAGGAGTACAAGGGTCTCAAGTGCAGGGGAGGACAGATCTGAAACAGAAGTCAGAAGATATAGTGGCTATGGAGAGGGAAGTGGCAAACTGGTTGCGTCGTAGAGGGTAAGCATAGTGTTTGTGACGTTGTAGAAGAGGTGAACGTTCTTCGGCGTGCTATTAAATGGTTTCAGCACAAGTGATAATTGGATGAGTACTAACACGTACAGTCCTCGATTCTTTGACAATGCCTTCGAGATAGCATCCATGTTCATAACACCAATATCTCCTAGAGCTTCGACATCGTCAATATGCTTCGTGATGACCTAAAGAGACAGATTAGACGATGATACTGTACAAATTCTGATAGTTACTTGAATACAGAGGGAGGCCAATGTAGGGAATCTTTTTTCTTCAAAGTCGACGACAGTCCTCTTATCCGCAGGTACCTTCTTGCGCTTCGGCGCGGTAGGCTTCTTGAAAGGATCATTTCCCGAATCTTTAGCACATTTATGGCAAAGAAAACCTGGCCCTGGGACAGCTGGCATTGTATACCTGGTCTTTAAAACAATATGTCAAGATAACTAACCAAAAAAGATAACATGCTGGACATACAACGGTAAATTGGACCTTGCACTTTGCACAATCCTCAAAATTGCCAATGACAGGCTTTGTGGGAGAAGTTGAACTGCCACCCCAAGACCTAGCAAGCGCACGGTAGGGATCTTCCTCGTCGTCGTCGTCGCTCTTCCCGGCCTTTTTCTTGTTCTTAGCCTTGGCCTTTTCTTGAGCCTTCAGTTTAGCCTCTGCAGCTTTTGTAAGCTTGCGCTTTTTCACAGGTTGAGGTTCAACCTCTTGCTCTCCATCAAGATGATCAGAGTCATATGCAGATGTCTTCTTGAAAATCAGCCTTGGACTTGAATGACACTGACATAGGTCGTACAGAAACTCTTCCTCGTCTCTTGGGACGTTGTCGAACCTCATCCCCATCCTCGAGTTCTGCAGTCTCATTCTCTTCATCGTTACTATTCCTTGTGCCACTGGGGCCCGCGACAGGCTGTTCTTCTTCATTTTGCAATCGCGCCGCAATTGAAGTTGCTGTAATCCCTGATGCCTTGAGGACAGTCATAAATCATGGTAATCACACGAAAAGGCGGAGTCACCTTAAGAAACTCAGTGAGGGCGGATGTGGGTCCTCTGACATTGTTTCTGCTCATCGTATCACGTCCAAGTGGCTTTGTTGAGCGTTGGTAATTAAGAAGGCGTTATTTGTTTTTATTTTCCACTGATCGCGTTTTGAATGATCTGAGAATTTTCTTATCGAACAAGGCCAGAATAGCGGCTGAAACACAAAGAAGCTCGTGCGTTGATATGAATGCGAAATAGGAACGTTTGCACACGAACGCAATATCACGATCGTGACATTGGTTTGAGAAATCGAATTCTAGAATTCTCTCACAGGACAGGTGTAACATTGATGCTTGATTCAGAAGTCGCCACATTACGTCGAAACTTTGGGGGAAAGGGTTTTCACTGGCTAGAGATCATCTGTCGCAAAATCACGCTGATGTTCGTCTGAAGGCGCTGAAACAATCAGCGAGCAAAAGCTCCTGTCAGGTGGAGCCGCAAGAGACCTATCAACAAATAGAAGGACATGTCGAGAGGAATACTTGGGCGAATACTTTTCAAGTATATCTTTAGCTATCTCTATGCCTCCAATGAGGATAATAGGCTATATTCTGGAAAGCTAAGGTATAACGAACAGACCAGGATGTACCCAAAACTTACAAATCCAGCCGATTTCAACGATAAAAGTGCACCGTATTCTTTTAGCAGATTGCAGAAGTAAGTGGTCATATGCTGTGTAAAATGATGCAAAAGTCTGTCAAAGAAACTTACTATTGAGGGAACTTGTAAGACACTTCCGAGGATAGGTAAACCTTTTGGACCCAGCAGCAATCTGTGACCACCGCCCTTGTTTGAAAGTGAGGCATGGGTAATGAAATACATTATGCTTCCGTGTTCAGTATATAATGACTGTGTCATGATCCGGAAAAAGTCTACTGAGGTGTTTGTGAGCAAGGCGACACAGAACATGGGTAGAAATCTGACTATCGGTCTCCTGTCTACCGAACGTGACATCATAGGGATGTTAAAGAATTGGAAGGAACTAGCTCATGAAGAGCAGATATCGTAGCGCAAAGGAATCATTCTACAGAATTTGAGGAAGGGGAAGGGACACACCATCCTAGAATTCTGGAGATATACGCTAACAAAATTACCGTCCTCGCCGTTGGCTTTGATAAAAGCGCATTCAAACCAAGTGAAATGTATTCAACTCCAGGTTAGTTATTAATAGTCCGTGAATGCACAGCCACTACCCGTCGGTTGAACAAAAGGTAAGATCTATCAGCGGCTAACAGAAATGCGACTTCTTTGTGACAGCAACAGCCGTAGCATCAAACAGACAATCCCCTCGCCTTTTACTAGGGGATTCCGTGCTGCTGCGGCATTGTAATGTTGCTATCTAATCTTTGGAATTAACCTGCTCTTCTCGAGCATTTCGAAGTTCAGACACTGTATGTCAACTCCACTTGTTTTTTCTCAAATCAAACTGACCCTCGAGACATCCTCACCCACTACACTGTGTAATCAAGAAACTTATACCACGTCAACAATTCCTGGACCAGCCAGGGAAAAATGGATCTTCATCCAACGTTCTCTCCTTCCAATCTTTTGGTACCCATCCTTTATCCTCCTGCTCTGAGGCCCAGCGATCCAGCGCCGGTAAAACCTTGTGTTCGACATGCCATGTCCCCTTATATTTCATGAGTTCTTCATTCCCATCTCTCAATATCCTTGCAAGGAGTCGTGGGATGTACGGCTCATTGCGGAACTCTACGAATGGCGTAAAAAGTGCTTTATAGTTGAACACATTTGCTCGCGAAACGGGGAGCCGACGCAAGATCTGCCAGTCGACGCGTAGATATATATCTTCGAGCCTGAGGTCGGATAGCTGGGTTTCGCGAAGCTTGAGGTGTGCATGACCTGGAGGTGCAAAGAGTGGCTCGCCAATTTCGAGACCCCATGAACCACGCTGGATGGGTCTGTCGCAGGGTATGTTGGAAAAGAATCTGAATGGAAACATGTGAGTCGTGTTCTCGTCATTTTGTTTCTATCAACTCGCCTATCCATGGAATTTTGCAGCTTCTCTTTATAATCCGGTATGGGTTCGTGAATCTCGTGCAATGGTTTGCCAAGCTTATGTTTGATTGTCCATCCCAGCGCCGAGCAGGCAATACCGGCGCGAAGCTCATATTTGCCCGTCACTGTATTCTCTTGCATCACCAAAAAATCTTCGGGAACATGATTAAACAGAAACTCCAATGCTTTTATACCCGCGTCCTCTCCTTTGCATTTCTGGCGCCATACCGTAGTGTCCGTCTCCTGATTGAGGATATAGTTTTTGAATACTCCAGAAGATGACATGAAGGTGAAGTGGCGGGGGTAGCGCGCACAGAGGAACTGGATGACCATCTCTGCAAGCTCGACACAGGCGGAGGAACTGCCTGGCAGTGCATTCAATATGTCGGTCTTGTGTTGAGCGTAAAGTCTTTTACGTTGCTCAAGTCGGTCGAGATACGTGGATTCGAGTTCAAGCCAAAAATCAGACTCAAATTTCTTAAGAGCTAGAGATGTGAATTGATCTCATGAGACGGAGTCGCTATATAGACGACGCACACATGGTCTGGTGGTAATTCCATCGGAATGGACGGTATGGTCTGGCTCTGGCAATCTTTACGTCGAAATTCCGTAGAGGCTGAGGAAGAGGGACGCCTGAGAGTTTGGCGTAGTCAGGTAGAGCATTACGCTTGGTTCGTGCCGACAGGGAATAAAAGAAGATAAGGAAAATGAAACCGACAGCAGCGTCGAAAAGCGTAAGGTTCAGCATTGCAGATTGAATACGTGGGGGAAGTGAAGAAGCTCGGAGAGAAGGAGCGAAAGGAAATAGAAGCTCTTTACCTCAAATAGTGTGGGATACGTGATAGACGTCGAAGAAAAACCCTTGGGAGCCCTTGGGGCGAGTAGTTTAGCAAATACGCATCAGAACGTCTGGATATCGTTGATAAAGACCTGTACGACATGATTCCGGATCCAGAAAACAAAGAACCTTAACGCTTGGTTTAATGTTGTCACAAGACAGGCTTGGAATACACATATGATGTAATGGGTAAGGAAGTTGGGCAATAACAAATTCACGTGTCTCTACATTTGATCAAATCTAGCGCTATCAAATGCGCTATTTATAATTCGACGTTCCTTTCTTTGATCTCGAGTCTGGCGTTTTGTAGCAGTGCATTGGATGTACCACAACCGTCCAACGATCACTTCGGAAAAAGTCTCATATAATCACTTGTCGACACTGAGCTATTCAAAAAGACTTTCCTTTTTTTCTGTCTCCGATTGTACGTTGAAGGAAAAACCACTGCCCCTACTGACACAAGGTAAAAAGGAGGAACCTTTGGACCTTCACCGACTATATACTATGCATGTACTAAGTAACCGCGCCAAGATCGAACGAGCTGTTTACTTTATATATCTACAAACATGCTTGTAAGTCCTGTCTCACGGGCTTCTAAAACAGTCCATTCAGCCCGCCTCTTACATCCACCTTCTTTGCCAATGACGGCCGTAATTATATGCCTTGGATAAGATTTCGGCACGCGATGTCCGCGAGGTATAGACAAACCATCGGGTATTATGGAAGAGTTCGACTATGCCTTTGCCTTGGTGGTCTCCATAGTTCCATAGTAACTTCGAACGCATAAATAAATCAACCTTGAACAAGAATTGCCATCGCAATGTTTCATCCGTTCACGCCACTTTTTCCAGTAACCATTCTTCAATTACTCTATTGTTCTAGTAGCACACCGTCGGAAACTGATACACAACAAGGGTGCAGGCTAATGTGACAAGTCTAATATTTTGGTCCTGGTAAACCGCAGCACAGCTGGGAGTACGTTGAACGATGTCGTTCTATTCCGCAGGGAGGTAATTGTGTTAAAAATGATTCTTGGCATGTTTGTAAATCCTGACGCAGCCGGGACACAAAGCGTTTATCCGCGGTGCTGGTGACAATCAGTCCTCTTAGTAGATATACCAAACTGTCATCGAAAGTGACTTACAGTACTGTTCAGGCCATCCTCGACTGATACCAAATATAAGGTAAGATATCAGTTGTTATAGAGAATAGTGAAAGAATCAAATCTTTTGACTGACTACTGTGCGCACGTTCGAGTGCATTGGGGGGGAAGACAATCAAGTGGGTGGTCGGGACTGAACCTGCAATACCGGTTGTAGCAAACCACCTGTAAGTTGTTCATCTCAGCACTCCAGAAAGCAATGTCCTAGAGAAACGCATTACTTCGGTTTCAGGCTATCATGGACAATAATCAGCATAGACATGAAAGACGACTTGTGGCTACTTGCCTCCTGTATTACATGCCCGCATCGTGCGTAGTTGTTAGCGACACTGCAGACTGGGATGAGATATGCGAAGTCATAGATTCTGAGGGAATACTGACTGGCGTCTGCGACACATGGATCAGAGGCAACTTGTGGTGGGGGTGCTCGAACGAGGAATTAGTGAAGTCGATGAAAAACAAGGAAACAACCTCCAACATCTTATATTCACCCAAAAGACAAGCTCCGATGATTGGCATTGTCTGGAATAGAGCAAGTCCTATGGTTACAATCCTGTGTTCTGGATAGAACATGAAGCACATAAGTTTTCGATTATTCCCGTTTAGGTAAAGTTATAACAGAATTAACCACTGTCGATGGATGAAGGCAAGTCTGACGCCTTGTTTCATCCGGCTGTGCGTTTCCGACAAGACGGCAGCAAGCGGCCAACGACATTTGTCGATGCCAGCAGTAGCCCCATGAATATAGATGCAGTGTCTTTCATGATGTGCAGATATCTTTCAAATGAGGAGGCATCAGTCAAGCCAGGGGTAATGGGCGGCCATCAATGCTTTGAGACAGACACGACGTCATGACAGCGAGTTCAGTTTCTTCATGGGGTCCAACCTGTACTTGATTCAATGTGCGCTGAATTCGACTCCTGTCCGAAAGGTATCCCTTCAAAAACGTATCAAGTTCTTTGGGCATCACCGAACCCATTACAATGGGTTGATGCCGACTTCCCAAAATATCTGAAACTAAACTAGGTACAAAGCAGCACCAGACATGAAGCGTCGCATACAAGAACTCAAAACAGAAACCTAGAGAGAAGAGAAGTCCTGGTAAGTGGGTGGCTGCGAAGTTTGATGGAAAAACAAGTGATACTTTGATGGGGTTTTACCCCAAAGTATCGTAACCATTTCATTATTCATGATTTTGTGATACTTTGTAAAATCTGGCATGGTCAGCAGATGATCTCTGTCTAGTTTCCCAAGTTCTTTGGCCCGAGAAACATCATGATGCGAACTACGGAACTTGAACAATAAGCTTTTTCTTAACCCTGAAGCTTACGCCACATGAGCTGGAACATATTTGAGGGCATCTAGAGCCAACAGAGTCTAATAGCACATGAAACTGTCACCGGTCGAGGATCGCATGTCGAGAGGTTTTGAAAGCTTGCGACGAGTTGGACGAAGTTGAACGATCCCGCAGAAAGTGGCGAATCTAACTCCACTGTACAAATTTCAAATTGGCTTTTCACCACCCACACCATCCTCAACTCCTCTTCATGTTACTTTGTTTAACTCGATTTGCGCGAGTCTTTACCCCCTCCTGCCATCGATGTTCACTGCTCATCCTGTAGGACGCGATTGCGATATGAACACAACTTGTGGAGTTGCATGAATGTTGTGGATGTATCGTAACAACACAAGCACGCCATTGAGCACACCATGGCGATCCCTTGCATCATCTTACGACGAACCAGGTACCGATCGATGCATGAAACGTCTTATTGTAACTCAACCTGCCTCCGTCTCGAGCAAAGGACTTCACCGTTGTTTTCAGGAGTTTTACGATGCCTGCGCTCAATTGTTCCTTTGAGCTATGCCAAGGCGATTTCCTTCCGACTTGACCTATGTGATGCTGTTTCTGTGACTTTGATTAGCCGAATCAGACTGTGATTGAGCGCTTTTGCGGCCAATGTTAACCATCTTCCAACGACGCACTGCCCACTCCGGCGGCTAAGTGGCGCTCAAATGTTCACAGTTACTTTTCAGGAGTCCCTATGATGCTGATTCCCCGACTGTGATTAGCCGAATCATAGTGGTCGAGCGCTTTTGTTCGTAGTCCATGTCAACCGTCTCCCGGCGACGCACTGCCCTGATATTATCTGGGTGTTATGCGGGTTAATTATTTCTCGATGTGAGAAAAGATCTGGATCTCCTACTGTCAAGGCCTCCGCGTTCGAAAGTCAATACGGCACATTCACGACGGTAGTGGGTGAGATGTGAACAAGATGACTCAGCTGAGCTGTGAAAATCGCTCAGCTCTCACGAGTCCGCGAGGTCTCCTTTCTCACCTCCGAGCGTCTCGGTTCAAGCTCAATAAAACATATCTAATTAGAATCGCTTATGCAATCTTCCATCTTGAGTGTGCCTCTTCACGGTTTGTCCACATCAACTCTCCATTATCTGATGATTGATTGTCTCACTAGCCATACGGCATTATCTGCCCCTGTGTGAGTTTCAAATGTGTTTCCACCATGCTTTTTACGTTGTCCAATCCAACCTTTCGACAAGAATATAGAATAATGACACGGCGTGTGCTGGCTATGTCTTGGGAACAATTGGATGTCATTCATTTTCTATCAGAAGAACGATCTGCGCAGTAACAATGGCGGTAATATTGCCCATCTTACTACAGCCACTGTTCTACTTCACACGGAGGGATGATTTGTCCCTGTAAGCACACAGGAAAGGTAATTTATCCATTCGTAGAGGTCTGAATTGTAACATCCTAGCGGCACGTCGTGGTCCACATCACCTTTACTGGTGATACAATTACCATCATCACAGTCAGATTATACCGGACCGTGATGCAGTATGTCTAGTAGTCTTTTACTTCTTGGGATTACTAGACCGTTCAGGTTCACCTGGAATCCACGAACGCGACGCAAGGCAGATTATGTCATACTACCACGTTGACCACTTCAAATTTTTACACCTTGGACGCGTAGATGCTTTTCTATGACTTCTTTGCGTGTGCAAGCAGTCTATCGACCCTTTTAGATCTTTACTGGACTTGTCTCGCCCTGCAACGGGTATATGCTTCTCCACTCTTCTCGTGGGACTTTTGTTTCATGACGCGCGCTGTGCTGTGCATGTATCCAGGTCATGTTTGAACCTCCTTCCACATTTCTTGGGAACTCCAGGTGATCCTAGGGATCGCATCCCGTATCGTCGCATGCTGCGGTAGCTAACAACATTTGTTTTGTTTTTTTTTTGTCATTAGACAGTCAACTCTTCCTGTCTTTCAATCTTCATGTTTCATGATCGTAGACGTGGCGCTCAACAAACGACATTCATCTAGCAAATCTAGACCTGTTGGTATATTACTTGGTGGAAGCTGGCCGGTAACGTCATTTTCTCATGCCGATGACATGGATTCCGATATTCCCGTGTCCAAGTCCTATTGTCGCACCTCCGTATTACGCTAACGCAAAAGAACTTCGATCGCGATTTCATCCTCACATAAACACTGCATGAATCTAGAGTATCAACTTTGGATTGACGGAAGTCGTGAGGTTGTGGCGACATACAAGGTAGACTCTTCCTTGTCATATCAAATCCTCAGAAGTTTTAAAATTATCATTTTAATTATGTTGCCGTTGCCAATCACCAACACGACATACATCCCTTGATTCGTTATACGGAAATCGCGATCGTAATCCACAACGGACTGCTAAGTAAGTTACACGCGCTGAAGATTTTTGCTGTTCTGTCTGCTCCAAATCATGCCAAACGCGGTGCCGCACAAATCCCTCCTGGCAACCACAATATATCATGTGCGTGGATGAATGATGACGAAGAAATCAATCTCTACGCACCGGCTGCCTCAAAAATATCCGTATCCCGGTCAACCCGGTTGGCCAATAGTTGATGGTTGATGATGAGCTGAGCTGGATTCTTATTTTCGTGTCCGGTCAACTCGGCATAGGCCAAAGGCCGATCATCGATGAGCCTGACCCGATTTCTGATTGTTTTTTCTCCCTAGGGGGGGGGCACATGTCAGATCTGCAAAGTACTAACTTTGCAGATTTGAGGCCCATTCATGCAAAATCGGAAAAGTTGACAATGATATTTCAAGACTTCAGGCAAAGGATGGTCAATTACCTTCAAAGACTTCAAACTCTGTGAGATCGATCTTGATTGGCCTTCTCTTGGGACAAAACTTTTTCACGTTTGTCTAGATCATCGCGCAATGCTTTATTTCCTTCACTGATACGTATGATTTCCGCGATATCGGGCTGCTACCGGTCCTTTCGTCATGCTGGGAAACGCGCGTGTAGATTTCGAGTTGTGACGCATTCGATATCCGTGCGTAATATCACTGGATTTTTTCACTTTCACAATTCACAATTTTTCAAACTTGTGTTTACGTGAGTCGCTCACTCAAATGACCATATGGACGTATGACAGTCTTCAAAGCAAAAATTCACGTACTTGTTGAGTGCATTCCCTGGTTCACGATTTCCGACATTTCAGGACCAGGCAAAAAGCGGGGGGGGAAACGGTCCACGGAAAGTTTTTCCGTATCGCTCGGTATCCAAAACAAGCTCGACCAAACGAGGGAAAAAAAATTTCCATTTCCATTTAGGTCACATACGAGTTTGTCATTGACTCTTATCGCGATATGCTTCTTGGAGTCTGTGGAACGCGGTGCAGTGGGATGATGGGGATGCACACGCGCCTCCCCTCTCGCGACGGGGGAGGGAGAGGTTTATATCCATAGCTATGACAGCCGCAGGCACGCACGCACGCATGGTAGGTAGCGCACCGCTTGGCGAGGGTGAGGCGGACAGGCGGCCTCACATACGCGCAGCGTTGTGCAAATACAAACATGGATCAAAGTTCTGGGCGTCTAATGTATTTGTTACTCACGTGTGAGGGGCGATAGCATAAGACGCCGGAAAGGCACGCAAGGCATGCGCAGTTACGTATGTACGTGTGTGTGTGTGTGTGTATGTACATAGACGCGTGCCCTGCCCGGTCCTGATCACTCAAGCTTCAGGCTTCATCCTCGTCCTGAATTTGTAGGTTTTCTTGTATTTTGAAATTATCAAACGGGGCTTAGGGTTCGATGATATTGGTATGGATTGCGATTACTCAACTAAATGTATACGCACGCAGCCTGCGATGGATCAAATGAACGGGCAAGGATGATGGATTGTACGCATACGGCCATGTTTGGCGTACAGTGGCGGGTACACACACACCGCCTTTGAGGGGCGTCTTGGAATTTGGATTGTACCCTTCCTTCCCTTGGGGTACATACAGACGCCCACCATGAACAGCGTGATGCGGCATGTGTGCCTGCCTATATTTATGTACACACCACTCATCAGTTCCCTGAGTATCCCTGGACCTTGGGGACGCTGTATTGATTTCCATCTTGTTTGTTCCCCGTTGTTGGTTTTTTTTTCCGGCAGCGGCGTCCTATACTCACTCTTCCACGTTGAATTGAGAGTACAGAGTACAGAGTACATGACATACATTGGCCCGCATGGTGAGCAATACATATGTCTTTTTTTTCTGCAAATGAAATTGAAAACTTGCCACTTTCACTTCCCTTCAGGTACATACGATACGCCCACACAAACAGCGTGACCCATGATGTGGGTCAATTGTGCGTGTGTACCGCTTGTCTGTTCCCTGAGTATCCCCTGGACTCGCTGGTGCGGACTTTGGATTCTATGTATTTTTTTTTTACTCTTTTATCTGCTTTTTTTCCCTTTTTTTTGGGGGGGGGAGGAGGGAGGGAAGGAAGGTCAGGGAAGGAAAACCCGGAACACCCATTTGTCGTAAGCATGAGTCGTGAGGAGGTGCGTAATGGATCAGGGCACATGCGTACACACCATACATGCATCACGATGAGTAAGTGTGTGATCCATACACACATACATACTATGTTCGTAGGTGTGGCCTCGGGCGTCTTACACTATCACTCCCCACGTGAGCCGTGAGCGACATACATATATAATATGTACATACATATCACACACTATCACTCCCCACGTGAGCAACATATAATACGTATCACATCATTTTACATATCCATACATACTTCACTGAGATGATCCACGTTTGTATTGCGCGATGCAGCAATATGATGGATAGACATGTCTGTGGTGTATCATCTATCTATCTGTGCGGAGAAACACTTTCTTTAGACTCGGACGGCCCGACTCACAGCTCACGGCACCGCACCGGGTTGGCCTTGAAAGCTTTGACGCCGCAGCTTCCTTTGCATTTTGTCTGATGGTTGGATGGCATAGAACTGAGAGTAACAGATGTACACACGGCACGTGCGTGTGTACTGCCCGGGCCCCGACCAGTCCTAAACCCTAGCCCCAAGTACACCTCGAAGGGCTAGTGCGTAATGGACCAGGACACACGCCCACATCTCGACGAGTCTGTGTGTAATCTACATACATACATCCATTCGGCGTCCTTACACTATCACCCGCCACGTGAGCGACGTATAATACATATCACATAATCATACCGCAGGCTATGTATGTCGAACTGAGATGATCCACGTATGTATTGCGCGATGGCCGCAATATGATGGTATATGCGGGTCAAGGGTATGCCATGTATGTATGTGTGCGATCGTGCATCGTGACTGACGACGACGACCATCAGAAACACTCGAAGAAGAGAAAAAAAGTTTCGACTCGGTGTATCATACCCGACGTCGCAGCACCGGCAGGGGTTCCTTTGCATTTCCGACCGAGGGCAGGCCTAAACGATACACCGGTGATCCACGGTCACGCTTACAAATATTAAGATTATGCGTGGGGGCGTCCCTTGCCCCTGACAATCCTGCTGAAAATCCCGCATTGGGGCGAATAAATTGCAAATAAGAAACGGACTGCTTTATTGGGATAGATAGAGCGGGCATCGTGCCCGGCTCGATCGGTCCGAGTTGGGATGGTGACAAGGAGAAAAGAGGTTATGATTGAGCGCGGTCTACGATTACAGACTAAGTATCTAAAAGTACACGATTTACTTTATCGTATTTAACAATATGAGGAGGATGTGTGTGTGATGTGTTTGAGAGATGTGGGTTGGATAAGATAGCGTGATTAAATGCCCAGAGAGAAGGAAGGAAACAAGAGAAGAGGGAAGGAAGGTTGATGGTCGTCAAGACTTGGAGGCCGGACTCTAGGCCTCGACGGAAATGACACTGGAGAGGCCGCTTTTGACGTACTCCCTGGGCCCGTCGAAGCTCCGCCTGCGCATGGGGCGGCCGATGGCGTGCACGCGGTTGAGGAGGATGCCGGCTACGAGTCTGGAGCGGGCGTTGGGGTCTATGTGTGCGGGTGCAGGCGCGGGCGCGGGCGGGGGGAGGGAGAGGGGTGCGGGCGGGGGCGGGGGCCGGGGTGCAGCGAGTGTGGTGCGGGGAGGGGGGGAGCGGTAGAGCACGGGCGGGGTGGGCGCTGTGGGCTCGTCTGAGAAGGGGTCGAATTTGATGTAGGCGCAGGAGGTGCGTGGCGGCGGCGGGGCCGGGCGACGACGGGTGCGGCGAGTGTACGAGGGCGAGTAGAGGGAGGGGCCAGATGCGGCAAGATCCGGGGAGGGCGCGATGCGGGCAGTGTAGTCGGTGTGGATGGTGCGGATGTAGGGAGACATGCTGAGCTGGCGGTGTCCACGAATTGGCCGTCTTATATCTTCAAGTCCAGCAGATTCGAGAACAATGTCCCGCTCGGCTGGGCACGTGCCTTGCACAGCTTTCCTGACTACTTCCCCATTTTACCTACACCTATTCCCCAAAAACCAATTACAACAAACCACCACCTTCTGTCCTTGTCTTCTCAGTGTCTTCCACGTCACGATGCCGACTCACATCAGCAATTATCGTACTCTGATCGCCGTCCACCACTTCACACTCTCAATTAGCACCCTGGACAGCCCCGCGAAGCCACCAATACACAACAAACGCATAGCCTCATTCCCACCGCACCACGGCAAACGGGAAAATCTCACAACTCAGGAGACCATCTCGCGGGTAATCCTAAATCCACAAACTCACTCTTCCTATCCGTCCGATCCCACAAAGATCTACCGCCGTACCGCCCCCGCGTCCCCCAAACTCAAACTTCAAAAACTCAAAAACTTTCACGTTCGATTTGGGGGTCCATGAATCTGGTCAGGTGGGGATGCGCACCGCACCCGGACCCGCGTCCTTCTCTTGGCGATGGCATGAGACAATGAACGGGACAATAACTAAATGATGGAGAGATGTAGCTTCACCTTCTTTACCTCTACCTCGTCTTCCTTCCTTCTTTCCTTCCCACAACTCCCGAATCCCGATTCCGATTCCGAGTCCCATGACGATCTCCGATCTACAGCTACGTTCTCCCCCTCCACCATCAAGTTTTGCTTCTCTCTCCAGTGTTCGAAACGGCACGCCTTCTACGATTCCGCCTTTGATTATCGGTCAATCTGCGCATCCATCCCCCCGGACACGGCCCCGCTGCAGTACGCGATCTGGGCCTGCGCCTGGGCCTGCGCAGATCGCCGTGCGTCGCTGGATGGATTTAGAGATACTTGCTTTAACCCTTGGTCTAACCCCTTGTTTGATCGTGGCTCTCGACCTCGACCTGCATCTGGACTCGGACTTGTATCCCTGCTCAACGACACGTGTACTCCTGTTGCGTGCGCGTGGTGTAACACAAAAGCACGAAAAGCAGTGCCGCTGCCATTGGTAGTATACCAGAACACGAGCCCCCCCCCCCTTCCCTTCGCCTCTGCCTCTCCCCAACAACCCCCGCAGCTCACGCACGATTGCGCTTCCGAGTATCACTCGGTACGTTCCTGATGTGGCCCTGGCCCTGGGCCTGGTATTGGCACCGCGCAGATCGGCGTGGTGATGCGTCGAGGTATTTGCTTGCTGGGAAGTATATAAGTGCTCTTTGACTCTTTGATTGATTTGGGCTTGTACATCATCACGTTGCCACGTCGTTACAGCCGGAAGACGGGGTCTCTTGGTCGGGCGCCCGGGAACCGATCTCGTTGGTTTTTTTCTTTTCGAGGCATAGGGACCTGGAACTGGAACTGGAGCTGGAACTGCGTTGTCAGAGGTCCCTAGGATGTCCTCAACGCTGGTCGAAGACGTTGTTAGCTTGACACGAGACTTGCGGCTTTCGTTGATTGGCTTGAAGGTGCAGGAACCCGGAATATCTGGGGTGGCTTGTCTAACCTACGGTTCGTGTAGTCTTTTTCTTCGCTGATGCCACGAACAGCCCGATGAGTGGGTGAGAGAGAGGGTGGTCTTTTGATGTGATGTGAAACGTGAGGGAACGCCGAATCTCCGAACCCCCCCATCCCTCTCCCACAACACCGCATCCCAGAATCAGTAAATGAGAAATAACAAGCCTATTCAGCCAACAGCTCTTGTCTTTTCCAGCCCGCTTTTTTTTCACACTAACTACGGGCTTGCTTGCTTGCGTTGCCCAATACTTCGACCCCTTGGTACTCCCCCAGGTCTGATATACAAAATAGTCCTTCCTAGGATGTGAGATTCGCGTCGGCATTTGATAAGATGCCGAGCTGAGTTTGAAACTTTGTCATGCAAATCCAATCCATCCCTCCTTTCGTCGTTTCCAATTTCCCAGTATATAAGTATGCCAAAATTATAGTATATCGATGTTGTAATATATTCTAATTTTTTTTTCGAACTTCAATGATAGAATTTCAATTATCCCTCGCAGCTTTTGATTTTTTTGATTTTTTTCTTCCCCTTTTTGACTCCCTCATCGATCATCAATTATGGAATTCGAATCGGGGAATCGACCGACCTGTGCCGAAAGAAGGGGCTTCACGATTCCTGGGCGAGATATTGGGATGAAAACTTGGCAAGTGGTTGCCGTCTTGGAACTCAAAGTCGAAGAACCCACTCAGCTTAAGTAAAGAATAATCTCGAACCAGATGACTGATTCTAACGTTCCTTGGGTAAGTCGAAACTCGACCTGCACCAGTGGCGCCTTCAGAAGTACCGGTCCGCTGACAAGCCCGTAACATGGTTCTCCTTCAGCCTCATCGATATAAAGATCCAGCTCGGGGAATCGACCGACGGTGCAACTCGTTTACATTTATTCTCGTAAACATGGACGAGGGTATATTTCCTCGGCGAAAAACCGAAACAAACAATTATCAAATGAGAAAATTAAAAAAAAAAATAGAGACAAGAAACAAGAAACAAGATGCCTTGAACTCCAATGGGCTCGCTCTGCCGCGGATTACCGGGCGTTCCGTCTTTCTGGATCCATGGCACCATCGGGCGACTCGAACGTCGAGAGTCGGCGTCTGCGGGTCCTGACCGGCTGTGCATGATCTAACGTATCAGAGTCGTCGACAGACGCCGACTCCGCGGGCGTGGTAGAGCTCGACGACGACGACGGCGCGGTGGATGGGGCTGCAGTAGCACTTGCGGGGCCCCGCTCCCGCTCGTCGAGGCTTCTATCAGGGATCTGGAGTTTATCATTTTTTAGCTTCTCGGGCGCCTGTGGACCGGCAATATGGAGCTTACGGGTACGCGGACGAGAAATGCTAGCAGTGTTGACGCCGCGGAGAAGACGAAGACGGCTTTGAGGCTGATCTCGTAAGAGTCTCTCGCGTGTCTCTGCAGCGTCGGCGGGAGTGTGGCGACTACCTGTGAAGAGTGCCGGATTTTCGCGATTAGCTGTACGGAAAAAGCGTTATTGTGTGTGCGCGCTTTTTAGTTGCGTGTGGGTACGTACTTCTTCAGCGTCGGGCCCTGTGATCCTGCGCCGAAGCTCGGTGTCCAAGTAGGACTGGAAGATTGCTGATGCGACGGCGACGCCGCCAACTTGACCTGTAAAGTGTCATTCACCTCATTTTCCAGTCGGATTTTGTGTCCAAACCTATGCCGCGGAACAACTGTCCAAAACCAGTTCCCACCGCCATCTGAGATTCTATATTTGACATGGACGTGCTCAGTGAAAGCAAGGGTTTTCGGGGGTTGTATACCTGGTAGATGAACCAAGAGGGCAACTAATCAATTTGCATATGAATGGAACATCAGATATTATGATACAATATAACGTACTGAGCATCGTTTGAAGAACGACAGCATTGCCAAAACCGAGGGGCGCCTGGTAATCGTAAGTGGGGCCTCAAGGTGAGCAAACACGGGTTTACGTACGATACCCATCCAGGTCAGAAATGCCGGAGAGTCTCGGCGCAAGGACGCTACGAGAGACGCTCCGATGAAGGGGAACCATCCAAACGTCAAGTTGATGGTCTTGTATCTCCCTGTGCGGTGCATAACGTAACCGGCGAAGACCGAACCCAGCGACAATGAGAGACTGTTCGGCACAAGATGCAGACCTATGTTTGGGGTTGGGCAAGCTCATGAGAAGGCAGAGAGCGGTGATTTGTTTGCGTTTGAAATTTTCACCTGCAGTTGCAGCACTCGCTGACATGACTATCTGGAACCACATCGGGTAAAAGTAGCTAACGGAAAAGTTACATATCGCAACAAGAAAATTAGATATGCCGACGAGGACTGGAATCCGCTGTTTCAACAGCGAGGGCGCTAATACAGGTTCTTTGGCGACGAAGAGCTCCACTAGCAAGAAGGATACGAAACTGATGGCCGTGACAGCAGATGATGCTATCACAGTTGGATCCGACCACTAAAAAAAGAACGATCAGAAATCCATCATATCGGAAAGGAAAACATGCCCTCACCGGCAATCCTTCATTGTATCGTGCGCTAAGGAAGACGAGGGCGGCAGCGACCTGGGGTAGCAGTTGAATCGATAAACTGGTTTTACACAGGACAGTCACGAACCGAGGCAAGAAGCGTGATGGATCCACCGTAGTCGATTCGTTTCAGTATCTCAAGAGCGCTTTTTCCCTTCCCCTAGTAGCGGATGAGAACAGTAAAACCAAACGGAGGTTCAAAGCCACTGACTGGAGTAACGTAATGGTGGAAGCGGAACGTCAAAGCGAAGGAAAGAAGGAACATTGGCATCTGGATTAAGAATGCCCATCGCCATCCCAACCTGCGATGGATGATCAGAACGCACAAGAGAAGAGTGTGACAGTACAATGTACCAATCAGTTACCACACCTCCCACAGGCCCGCCGAGACCCAGGCCCAACTAATCGAGAGGATTTAGCAGAGATCGGGACCCGCGGCGGTACTTACCCCGTTGAAAACGCTGGTCATCCCTTGCGTTAAGCCCCTGCTCTATAAGTCGTTCAACTCTAGCCATGAGGACATCTTGGCTGGAGAGTGCCATACCCGTAAGCTATACATGTCGCTGACAATGATCCTGAGACATGAAAATGTCTAGTTGACAGGAAGAAAGACAAGGATTCCATTTACTCACGAGCCCACTGTGAAGAGACCGCCTCCACCTACTCCCGACAACTGTCATACCTTAATACAGCCCGATTTTGGAACGGAGAAGAAACCCACAAAACGTGAAAAAATAAGCATTTCCATGCTTTGAGAAAGACCGCAGCCAAGCACCCCAAGCATCGTAAACACAAGTGCAACTTGACTCGCGCCCTTTCGTCCTAGGACATTGCACAGGCGACCGTAAAGGGGTGTAAACGTACACGTCGCGAGTAGATACCTAAAAGGACATTGGTATATGGATGCTGAGTGACGAAGCGACATACGCCGTTCCGAGCCAGCTTGCTTGGTTAAACTTCTGAAACTCCGACGAAATCGACGGCAACACTACGATGCTGAATCGTAAACGGTTGGTATAGTTGAGAAATCTGTTAGGCTCACTTGTCGGAACAAGAGTAGCTGACCCGTCCTGTATCATTCAACGTCTCTAAGTCCACGAGAAAACCAGACAATACCATTGAGAGCCTGGAATCATCATGAGCTGGTGGTCGCTGGAGATCTGAGATCATATGTACCGAAAGAAAAGTTGCGGACCATATGCCTGCTAAAATACCATAACGCGTCGATCTTGATATTTCTCGAGGTCCCACTTTAGCTTTTCTTGGGACGTGTTGTCTCCGGTCTGACTGCCTCGCGAGCAAGGGCTGCGTTTCAGAGGCGATGGGCGACATTCTGAGCGTGATTGATCCAACTAGCAAGTGGGAAGTGTAGTTCAAAGACCCGGGTACTTCTCCGATCATGGGAAAGTTACTTTGGCCGTAGAAGTCAGTTTTTCTTCTAAATCAAACTAAACTTTGTTCAGGATTGTGAAACGGGAAATGTTCAGTCTTTAAAAGAGAAGAGTCGCGAATCATTATCAGAAGCTATGTATCTTTTGAAAAGCAGTGTCATTAATCAATCGGGTGTAACCCGCTGATTACATCGGAGTTAAAAAGTTGAGAGTTATTTTTTGACCCTTACCTTCTCGGCCAAACATCACCTGATCCGGCGTCTGCTTCAAAACTCCATACCCTCTCAGATCCCTCACCACCCCATCTCCGTTCAAGTCAGATCCACACAGGACCAGTTCATTACCGGAGATAGCCTCTCTGATCATGGATCGTTCCATCCTTTCCTGGAAACACTCAGAGCAGCCTTAATCGACCACGTATAATGTAGTAATGGGTACAGAAAATCCTTGTAAATAGATTTGGGAGGCCTTCGATGACCTCCCGAGGATAGACCGGTTGTGAAACAGTCGTGGCGTAATTCGTGTCGTAACAATTGAAGTTCGGGACCAGCCAACTGAACCTTTCCGTGGTAAAAAGCGAGTGTAAGAATGGAAAATTTGATTTTTCTTAGAGCCCAGCACGATTGAACAGTCCGATAAAGTTTTCGATCATTTTGATAGAGTCATGATAATTCATGGAAGACACTCCAAGTAGAATTTATTTTCACGATGTAGTGCAGTGTCAAATTGAAGCATTCAGACGTTGCGTGTGAGAACCGCCAGGTTTAACAGAGAGTTACAGTGCCAAAAATATACAAGTTGACTAACACTTGCAGGAGAAGGTAACAAGACTTTATGTGGTCAAACTTGTCACATAATTAGACTTTCAATATTAGGCAGTATCGTTCGTGTTCCTGGACAATGTAACCATCTTCAGTATTCTTTCTCTTGCTATGCACAAGGCTTTAAATTTCGGTGATAAACCGTGAATTTTATGTGGATAGAAACGATCTATTGATATCAATCCTGCGGTACGAATAGTCTCAGGGAAAGGCTCCAATCATGGGGTGGGAGATAGAAGAGTTGATATATCATATGATAACCATTCTATGGTGATTGCTATACCGGAACTGATGATCGCAGGTACATTTGGACGGTCCCACAAAGTTCGGGAAAATAAATGTTGAGAAAGCACAACTAGCAACGAACATGGGTCCTGGCGCCCGAGGAACAGTTAGGACAAAGGCTATCAATGTGAGGGGCTACCAACAAAAGAACTTGTCAGTGGCACATCCCAGAGAGGTATACAAGTAGGCGGACAGTACTGCTCGGGCCAACCGCGACTGATAATACAACGCGGAGTTGTTGAACAAAGAATTATCCAGAGAGAAAAAACGAAGAGGAGCAGAGTGATCATTGCATATTGAGTTCTTATTGGGGATATGATGAGGATATTTGTGACATACTATTGGGCACACGTTTGGGTACATCGAGGGGGCTGACACTTGGGGGGATGATTGGGGCTAAATTTACAGTAGCGGCTGGAACAAACTACCTAGGAGTTGTTCGTTATATTGTTGAAAGAGTAGTCCTCGGAGATAGTACTACCATAGTTTCGGGCTACAGTTGGGTCGGTCGGTGCTCAATAGAGACAGGAAAGAAGACGTGGCTCATGTACCTGCTGTATAATATGCCCACATCTAGTGTAGTTGCAAGCAACACTAAGAGATATACTCGTCAGACTTAATGTGACGGAACACACTAGAATACGTACTGGCGTCTGCGACACATGATAATTTGATTTTGTGGATCTAGATGGTGGCTTAGAAAGAGTATACAAGACTGGGGAGGAATAGTAAGGAAAGCATCCATCATCTTATACTCATGGAGTATCCTCGCTAGTTGTAATCAAAATGAGCGCTCGGGGACAGTGGGAAAAAGACTTTGATTTGAACAGCATCGGCAAAGATTTGTGGTCCCAAAATTCAACGGCGCAAATTCCTTCGTTTGGCAGCCCTGAGCAAGTCGTGAAACAGTGCTGGGTACGCGCGTTCGATGGATCAGACTTGGCCAGATGATCGAGGAATCGAATCATATGAGTCAAACGAAAACGGAAAAGATCAGCATGGTCTTGATATAGACAGCTTACAGCCATTTCTATGTCAGTAGGCAAGTTCGAAGTTCCACCGAATGCGGAAATTAGTGCAGACTGCGTTGCCTCCATTTGATGTCATCCAAACCTTTCAAAATCCTCGAATAGTCTGACACAGGATAATGGAGACAGATCAGCGCTCAAGCAAATCGTAGATATTGAAATACTGACCTGGTGTATCAATATCACAACACTGGAACTAAAGAAGGATGACTCGGAATTTTGATGAACCGGGTGCGTGAAACCCTAAATTGCGCGACCAGTATTACTGAAGAAAGTGTGAAAATAACCGTCATAGTTTTCTTCCTCGGCTAACTCCAAGAGCATTGACGATTTTCCCAGGCCTAGTTGTGTCTCTCACCGATCTGGTTAATGTAGTATCTGTAAATGATCATCGATCAAGTGTACACTGCCCACTATCCTTCGTGTGATGTAGTAATGATCTCTGAGAATTGACGAGGCACATTCGAAGTTCGGGCCTACAAAAAGTAGATTTTTGCCGCTGTCGGTTATTATTTAATCACGGAGTCTCTAGTTTAACTGTCCCATCTCGTACGATCTGAGAGAGCATGTGTGTTAAGCAACAATCTATCCCTGCTTCTAATTATTCTTAAGTACAGAATGCAGAGTAAATCAATATACTCAAATATTGTGAAGATATTTCAACCAAGTTGAGTCAGTCTCATGGTGGTATCCCAAGTTCGACAACAGATCGAAATAAAAAACAGTCGACAAGTACAAGACTAGACGATGTCCATCAAACTTTCCGTCAATTATCTCGTTATTCGCTCTATGGTGAATACTCATTTCTATCATCGCGGAAAGATGTCAAACTCTTTTCACGGTTCAGAAATGCACTTCAATTTGATTTATCGCACGATAAGCAGCGTGTCATACGGAGTGTAAAGAAACTAATAATACGGAACCCTGTGAACCAGACCAACAACTGAAACGCAAGACATTGGTACTCGGGACTAGTAACATACTGCATGGGTTTGGGACAAATCACTGAGAATGTTACTGATGACATAACTACAATCCTCCTCGGGCCAGCCACACAATCGTAGCATTATCAATTCTATCAGCAGAGCGAATGATGATGATGGTGATGGTGCGCATAATTATTAAATGCAAGCTTGGGCGCATTCAGAGTTGAAAGGGTGGACTGGTTTGGATGGAATAGCGACTGTAAAAAATCGCTCTGGATTTCCCAAATCAGCGGAAGAGCAATCCTCAAATGTTTCACAGGTAGCAGGTTTCGAAGTTAGTAGATGGTCAATGATGGCATAAAAAATGACGTGAGATCCCTGCACCTGTTGTATCACATGTCCTCATTGAGAGTAGTTGATGGAGACTCTACGGGGCTGGATGAAAATCTCGAGTTACGAAGAAGATCAAGATCGCTTACTGAGGTCTCTCAGTACAGCATTAGATGTGGTTCTCCGGGAAAGTATCATTATTTGACAGAGGGACTATACGTAGCTACCAGCTTTTTCCTGTTGGACGAAGAAAATGATCAGGTACAATCAACAGAATGTTCGGCCGATGCACTAGAACGCTGAAAAACCTTGAGAGAGTCTCCTTGGTGACTGATCTATCTGTCAATATTCTACAATGTGTAACGCTGGTCCTTCATTAGAGAGAAAAAAACTTGGAGCCTGAATCCAGATTAAATGGTGGTCAGTATTATAAGTATGAGTCAAGCATTATGACGATGCTGAGGCTAGGTTACGTTAGGCTTTGAATACCCGGTGAGGTCCAGGTATGAACAACCGGAGCCCGTACTACCATGTGGTCGCGTACCAAGTATGCTACGGACATTCCCCCCTTTCGAATGCTCTGAGAATATCAATGATCGGCGTCGGGGATTTGTCATTCAGGGTCGATATTATTATCATCATTCTTACAGAGCATAAGTATAAGGCGTAAATCGCACTGGAGTCTAGTTTTTCGCAAATCTAGGACCTTCTTGTGCGAAACTCTAATCTTTGTGTGACTGCGTTATCCAGCCTCGTGCCACACTGGCAGATTCAGGAAAACTTCGATTTACACACCGCCCTTATATTATTGTAGAGGTAATCTAGACCAGAAAAGAATTTAAGTCTCGATGGAGAAGACCGTGCGATGCAGAACAAGGTAGATCGAAATCCTCAGATGACAGATGCCGACAGACCGAGCAACCGCAACACAAGGGCTTTATGTATCTGTTTTCAGTGATCGGTGGACCCTCTTCCGACACTTCCATCTTATGAAAGGCGCTCATTGTCCGACCTAGTCCTTGAGCACATAATCAGACTTAACCCTTTGTCATTGGAAGCCACAAGGACGCGGATATTCAATCGTAAAGCTTACGCCACATGATCTGTAAGCATTAGCTCGGTCAGTGAATGCTTTACAATACAATCCCCGGCGTGCGAGGGGTTCTTAGGAAAATTTTAGATCTATCCTTATAAGTCAGGGAATACCACACAGTGTTGGCATTTGTCGTTAGATTTCTCTGGGTTCCAGAAGCACAGAATATACCGCCATCACGGGTTCATTAGCCGCATCAACCGGGCAAACTCATCATTTAAAAGACGCAGTTTACTTTGATAGCGTACCTAGTATTACGTTTGATTCATGTGTGGCTGTGTATTCCGAGTGTTTATTAGTTTTATTACTTTTCTCAATTCCGTATCCAGACACCGAGGTGGTCGGTTGGACGGAAGTGTCGAAGCCCAGGGAAAAAATGTCCCCTTGAAGTGTTCCATGCCATATCTGTGCGACATTATTACTGACACAAAGGAATCACTTCTCCACTCCCCATCATTTGTACATCATCCATTACAACACCATTTGATGCTCGGAATTGGTCACTATATAGCTCAAATTAGCCATAATCACACTAGGCCAATGATCTCTTCGTTTGTCAAGCCTCATGATGACCATGACAGGGGAATCTTTTTTACTTCTATTGTGATGACCGATGTTTCAGCAGCGAGCCCAACGTGGAGGATTGTTAAATGGGGTATGACCCATGTAGTCCCCGTAGAGATGATATCTTGAATATCTCGACCACTTGCAAGGTCAAATGCGAGTCACCCGGAGCGGCATTAGAAGTATGGTGTTATGGGAGAATGTGGACATCACACAAATCATAACCCCTGGTGTGTGCCGATTGTCTGCCATCTGACCGCAAAAACTGCTCTTACGTGACCGGCGTTGACCATTCACAATTTACGAGGCTTTGTGTCGTAAAGGGCAACCAGCAAGGAATCCAGAGAAGCAGCGATGACTACGGGCTTTTGAACGACGAAGAAGATGGTAGGGTTCGAAGAGGTGCTATAATGACTGTGCCCATAAACGCCAGCAAATGCTCTTAAAACGTTCGATGCACATAACGCTCGAAGCAATCCTTGTCAGAATTTCCCTCGTATCCTTCATTTGCTGTCATCCAGCGACGGCTGTGCGTTGAACTAGGTGATCATCTTGAAAGATGTCCATTACGTCCACGAGGACCGTTGATACAAATTCCAGAACCATTGTCGTTCATCCATATGAGGAGAACCTTCATATAAGCCAAGAATTGTCCAAGATGAACTATGGACTATTCTACGCCATCGCCAAGGGTGGGGAAATATCCAGACGGGGAACTGAGCCAGGGTAACGCCTCGACGCAGTACACAAGGCAGCGACAATATCAACCGTGGCACGGCGATTGTCTCATGACAAAGGCCGACAGTCATTTGTTGCAAGACCAGATCTGGCTGAGTCCTCACCAGCTTCCATCGAGGTCGAAGGATCAGATTACATACTTTGAGCCAATCTAATTCAGCTTTGAGCGTTTGTAGATAAAAGATAGCGCCACGATTTTTCAGATACACGGAGACGGGATACGTGTAGTAAAGCGGCCAGCTCCTTTTGGAGAGTTGTCCAACAGGAAAGACGCGCCCGGTGATGAAAAAAATGCCGACAAAAGTAACAGAAAAGCCGAAGAGTGACCACAAGACTGTTGTTTAGCGGCCTCGAAAGTACAGGGAGGTACCTCAAAGATAGGAATCAAGGGAGTGAAGCAAATTATATATAACGTCTTCAGCTTCACTAGTTGGTCTTGTTTTTGCGTGGTCACGTGACGTTCGTCCAACTTGAGTCCCTCTTTCTAAGTTTATTCGTTTGCCAGCGTCGCAACTGTCGTCTGCGCTACAGAAAACTATGACCTCTACTGAGGTGCGGGGTATAACTTGTGCTACGAACTCAAAGACCCTATACACTCCTATATTTTACTCCACGCCTTCATCGTCCTTGTCAGGTCCTGAAGTACATGCTACTAAACCCGTCCCAAAGGCTTATCTGGAGCGAATGTCCAAACAACACATTGCTTTGGCTACCAAGGTACAGGAAGTTCCGTCGTCGCGGCCTGAATCTCCTGGCAGTGAAGAACGATTGACCGCACGTGTGGATGCATTGCGACAACGAGTGCAAGAGGCTTTCAGATATGCTAATGGGGACCCTGCTGATGGGAAGTGGTCTGCAGTTGTGCGGCTACTCAGACTCAATGTCACACGACGAAGGCGGTGGCTCGACACCACAACAGATGGAAAGATGGCCGAGTCAAGCTCCGGTTGGATCAATGCTGAAACCGAAGAGGAGTGGGAGGAGTGGGAAGCTAAGTGGGCAGAAGAGGATCGTGTGAAGAAGAAGGTACAAAACTGGCAACGCGACATTGAGGCTGCTCCAGTAGAAAGTGCATCTATTGTCTCCCTATCTCAGCAAAAGGAGATTCAACGGGTCCCAACAGAACAAAGTGTTCTACCAAAGGAGAAAAGAACGACGTCTTCTTTGGGCTTTCCTGTCGTCAAGCGATTAAGCCTGAATGTAGTTGGCAAGCCTAAAGGTTATGCGAAGGCATCTGCGAACGATGTCGCTGCGGCACCACCAATAAAACCCCTACCCCATGTACCCGATGAAACTCCACTTGATTCCAGTAGCTCCAAACAACCACGGCCCATCCAAGAATTATCAGAATCTGTCAGCCCATTCATCCTGATCTTTCTTGAAAAACCAAAGCTGACGAAGTAGTAACTAGTCCTTTTTGCCACCTTCCTTCTCACAGATCGACACTTCGACTCCAAACGACAAAACTCAGAAAAAACACAAGCCAGAACCAATAATCTTCGCTCCCCCATCAGAGTCCTCGCCCCTCCCTACCCCACCCAGTGTCCGTACGTACGGCCGTCGGGGAACAATGTCTACCCTTTCCGAAATAACATCCAGTCCAACGCGAAACCCTCGTCAATCTTCCGCGATAATTGAAACTCAACGGGAGAAGCGCGCACGCTCGGTGACGCCCCCGCAGGCCATGAAAAAGCCAAAGGTCAAAGAGAATTCCCCAATACGAACTCCGGCGGGTCGACCATCGCTGCCAGACGTTGTAACCCCTATCACCCCGATGGTTACTCCACAGCGCGTGCCGTTGCCTAGACTTACCGATCTCATCGCGTCATCCAGGAAGACTAAGGCCGCGTCATCCAAACGGAAATTGCGAAGCCGAACCACTTCTTCAGATGTGACACGTACGACAGAAACTGAGCTTCAAACTGTGGAGAAGGTTCTTTCCCCAACACCTGAGGAAAATTCGTCTCATCAAGGAAATGAGGAAAAAGAAACAAAGGACGATTTGGAACATGAAGCAGAGCTGGAGCCTGAGCAACCCGTTAATCTCTCACCTATAAATATCGACGGTATGCCTACAGGAATGTACGACTACATCACACCCCTCACCAATGACGAGGATTCAGACGATCGCGAACGTTCCTCCGTGTATAACCTCATTGCATCTCCCGCTCGATCTCTCTCCTCTCTCGCAGCGTCTGACTCTGACTCGGAGCCTGAGGATGGGCAGGCAAACACGTTTGATCCCCCATTCACGTCGACACAAGTGGACGGGAAGGAAAAGGCGCTTGGGTGGATGAAGTATAATTCTCAGTTTGATGTAGATGGGAACGTGGATTTGGTGAGCAAATTCATGGAGAAGGACGTGGATGTGGACTTTGCAGGGTGGTTGAAGGATCCGAGCCCTGGGCCTGTCGAAGAGGAGAGTCAGTGATTTAATCTTGTTATGTAATCTACATGCGATACCCTCCTTGCTTTGATGCTGTATTGATACGGGACATAGATCGTAAATAATTGGGTGTTTTGCTATACGCATAACAGGTCGTTATTATATGGTGTATGTTACTCTGATATTCGGGCGTTTTGTTAACCTCCTCGGTTGCTAGCTGTCGAATTGCAATTTCTCTCTGTACTTCTACCTGACAATACAATTGCCAGTTTGGGGAGAACTACCTGAGAGTCGAATGATTCTCATTCAGATGCGTTTAGGTGTGGTTTGATTGCCTCGCTGTATTCCAGCTGCGACTGACGCGTCTGGAGTATTTCGGAGTGAACCTAGCTTGCTATTGACACTCATAGTAATCACGGATGCGATCAATGGTCTTCCGAATTCGGATTGCGGCCTCTTCTCGTCCGCATAAGGACAGGAGAAAAACGGAAGAACCCAAGGGAAGTTATCGAATTCCACGTCTATGAAATAGTGAAATCGTCCTTTCTACCTCCGTTATATATATGAGCGAATTATACATACAACATGACCGTATATGCAAGACTTGAGACCTGACTTAATGTGTAGACGACCCAATACGTAAAGCTATATTGTAGGTGTGTCATGACCATTCAAGGCGTAACTCTGAAATAAAAAGTAGAGAGAAAATTCAAGATAGCAGTGAAAGAAAAGAAGGGGAATAATCATGGACGCCGTAGTTCCAAGATGAAGGATTCTCCGGGAAAGAGAGAGTGCGCGTAACAGCTAAATGCAAGTTATATGCTATACTCCTGCAATGTCTGCTGTACAACATCACGATTTGATTCACGCAGTTGGAACAGCTCAGTCAAACAGCCAAGCTATGTCGCCTCGGGTCATCGAAAGCCACCGTGCTTCCACCACTCGTACTACTACTATTCGCAGCCCGTCGTCGCCCATCGACATTGATCCACAAGGGATTCAAGGGAATAACGTACTCCGCATCTGCCTCTGCCCCATCACTATCACCATCCTCCAAAACAGGCCGTGACTTTTTGCGCTTCACCGGCAAACGTGGAGGCGGAGGGGAGATGATCATCGATATGGAGGACGTGGGCCGAGAGGGTGGAAGGGGTAACGACTCGGGATGGATTGGAATACTGTTCGCGCGCGAAGGAAGCTCGAGCGACGAACGCGCCTCCGTGTCATTGTCTGCATCGTTCCCTGCATCTTCTGGTGGACGATACGTGGTGAGTATAGCCGCAGCCGATGAACGCTTCTTCTGCGGAACGGTTCCAGATGGGGGATCAGGTTTCCGCATTTTTCTATGACGGGATAGGTATGAGGAAAGTGGGACAAGGGGATACGTACGTGTTGAGTTTGGGTTCGGCATAGTTGACGCTCTTTCTCTGTCTTCGTTCTCGTACGCCGGTTGAACCTTCACCTTCGCCGGGAGGGACAGGGCTTGATGATCCTCTTGATGTAGGTGCTGAAGACGTTGGTGATGTCGTAAGGAATGCCCTCGCAGCAGCTGACGAAGGAACTAGAACAGGAATTCGATCAGGAGCTTTTCTCGCGTTACCATTGAGTTGTCACGCATACCGGTATTGTCTATTGATATAAGGGCAGCACGAAAATTAGTGACGTCTTGCAGGTGAGGCTTTCCCCCACCATCTGTTTCACCATCCAGTTTTTCGTTCTTCCGTTCTCGAGATTTCCTGTTCTCTACGGCCACCTCTGGCTCTTCCGACGTTCCTCGCTCTTTCCTACTACTCTTGCGCCGCTCTTTCTTTGGGGGTGGTCGTTTTGGCTCCGGATCCACGTCGTCTTCCATATCCACGAGTTGATCAGTCACAATGGCCATCTCCTCTTCCTCTTCCTCTAACCCCGCTGCTCTCCTCATGGGGGAACCAAAAGCAGGACTCGGAGCGCGCGGTACCAACAAAGTCTCGCTGCTGACGCTCAGCATCCCACTCTGTCTACGCGAGGGCTTTCGCGGCTTGGATGCCACCGTGAGCTCCGATCCTGCTTCGAGTGCATCTTCAGACTGGGGTGGTGGCGATGAGATCCGCGATGGCACGGGTAGTCTAGACGCAGAGAGTCGTGGTTTGGCCTTCACCTTTCGCAGAACAGGACTCGGTGGCTTCGCTAGTTCTGTTTCAGATGTTAGAGATGATAGTTCCTCTTCTTCGCATATGCCAGGAATATTTGGCGGACGTGATAGACGGTTTCCTTGAGGCGAGCTTCCTGGGTCAGTATTGACAGTAGACGGGGGCTTTCGGGCACGAGGAGCAGGAGGCGGCTCTTGCATAGACGATGCAGTGGGTATATTAAGTGTTTGGCGAAGGTATCCCAAGTGTTTTGTGAGGTTATGAGTCTGATGAGGACGTAAACTTGACGTAAAGTTCAGCACATTTATAAAGGCACGACATACCGCTGCCTCAGCTTCGGCAATAACTTTGCGAGACTTTTCACGTTCACGTTTGAGCTGTGCGACCAACGTAATCTCTGATGCCTTTAGTTTGAGGTTCTCAACGTATAGTTTCGAAATCTCGGCGTTCAGCTCCTCGATGCGGACACTCAGCGTTGAATTGAGTCTGTCTCGCGGTGGTTAGCCGCAAGAGGGTCGAGAGTCTACTCCACTGACTTAGTTATGTGTTTATTGGCAAGCAAAAACTTCTTCTTGACTGCCACCACCACGTCAGGAAAGCAACGAACAGAGGGACATGACAACTCACAATTCTCGAACTCAAATAGAGCATCGTTCTGACGAGCGCCTATAGAGACACGGGATTCCCTCCTGTTCATCGTTTCCCCCAGCGACGAAGCAGGAAATCTGGGGAATAGACGAGATGTTCAACCTGTTTTAGTCAAGATTTACAACAACCGGCTTTCGTTGTCACGTGACATATCCATGATTTCCTTCAAAACAAGTCAATGTGACCCCATGTCGTGGACCTACAAGTCGAGTAAGCTGTGACTGATGGCAGAAATTTTGCAGATTGGCTCCTTCCAGCGACGTTCCACGTCATAAAACAGGAGTTAGCTAACAGAACAGTGTGGCATTAGGCAACCAGGATCATTCCGCGCTTCATGTGTACGCCTCGAGGCGCAGATCGTAGTATCAGATGAACAATATACATCTCGCAACAAAGACTATGCATAAAAGGAGATACGCCATCTACGAAAACTTTCTGCTGATGCTCCATATGGTGCCCGTCAGCTTCAAGAATCAAAATGAGGCGCAAGTTTGATGATCCCATGGTAAGGGAATCAGAAATAGGCCTTAATGTTATCTACATCAGCCATCTATTAAATGGTGCGGAAATGACTTACAGCAGCATTTGGAGGGCTCGCGCATCCGCCGATACTGCGTCAAAGGTAAGGCTGTCTCAAACTGTGTGCAAAATACTGAACGCTTACATATTCAACGGCCATGAGGAGAAGAAGAAAGTATATCTTCCGGTTTCCGCACACTTGACAGCCAATTTCTCAAGGTCAAAGAATTCGCCTAAGAAAAGCCGCCGGCATTGATCGTAAAGCCTGCCGAACACAACTTCACAGACTTACCGATAGGCATACCCCATAATCTACGACAATTACCAAGAAATCACATCGATAACGCCAGTTCTTAGTCAACGTAAAGCCAAAAAAAACACAGCACTAACCCAAGTAGAGTCTAGATGGGTGGCGATGACAGCACCACATTAGCACCATAATAATCTTCACAGCCTTTTGGCCGAATTTAAGTTCTCACCTGATGCATGTGTGGCACACCTTGGGGCGTGGGCCAACGCTAAGAAATGGGGCATTGACATGTGATTAGACAACATACTCGAGCTCAGGTACCGCATCCTTTACCTCCAACGACGGCTGATCGGAAGCGATTGCCGCGAAGTGGTTGTCCCTTGAGCATGTGAACGTTAGTCAACCAGAGTCCTAGTGGCATCGCAAGTATCCGCAAGAGGGAACTTGAACATACCACAAGAAACGTTTCATGTCCTCTGATTGTTCGATTCCCGCGCTGTCATCATGCTTCACATTCAGCCGATCTTAGTTTCCTAAGAAATAATAAGTTCACGCACAACGTCTCTGGGCGTCCAGGAAGAGCGTCCCGTTCCTCCTGCGATACGGTGTAATATTTCTGAATAAATCCGACCCTCAGAAGGAGAATATCGGCTTGGCGGAATGAAACCCCTTGGGCCGCTGCACACGCCTCGAGGTCCGCCACAGTAATTGCGTGAGTAGCCCAGGGATCATACTGTAGGGGTTCTACACCACCCTTCGTCTGATGACGCACGATGTCAAGGAGAACTCCACGACCGCAGATGCCATGATCCGCCCAGTCTGGAATGACGGTAAGGTGTGAAAGTGAAAGTGAAAGTATGAGGATGCCTGGGACGTACTTTGCATACCAAGCTTCGCTTCACTTGCATCAATGGAACTGGGGTTTGGAATGGGTGCGACTCCCACGGAGAGCGAATGGCCTGGGACACTGGGAAGACATGAGTGCGTGAGTATGATTTCTAAGTCAAAGATCATGAGCATATGAATAACTTATTGTAGTATACCCCATGCTCGACGACTCCGTAGTGTCTCAGGCCGTCCCACTGTGTCCCAGATTGGGTGTTCTGAGCTCAAACATAAGTTTCTGCTGTGAAAGACCAAAAATGTCACCTACGATATGAATCACATCATCTCGAACGACAAGACTCTCCCCCCGCAGCTTCGTACTTATCTCTGGCGTCTTACGCTTGAACACGGGCTGAATTTTCATCCAGTCTACATCAACCACGAGTCCGGCTTCTCGCCAAAAGGACGCACCTTCTCTGGATAGTTCAGCGGCCTACATCATCGGACGAAGAACGTCAACATATCTACGTCATGAGAAGAACATCGCAGCTGCTTACCAGTTCAACGAGATGGCATGTCCAGTTCTGCAACATTCACGTGTCAGGGTTTCTCCCGAATCGCCACGACAACCATGAGGATAAAAAAACATATCTGAAAGGGCTCGCGAACAGCCGAAAGACGAAACTCCAAACGAATCAAATCATTTAAGAACATTCGACGTACAAGATCTCTTCTTGAGCCGCACGCTGTACCACCTTCTCCGTTAGCAAATTAACGGTTCCCAGCTGGTCGTCTTCGCCCCACACGCTCCAAGCGCACCCCGGTAGATTCTTGAACATAGGCAGTTTATCATAGGTCGGAAGCTCTAGGTCGGAAACGATAGCCGAAGCACTCATGGGACTGTCAGTCTCCTTCACAGGACTGCGGGTGCCGAAGTGTGTCAATAGGCCTCGAAGACGTTTGGTCGTCATCTCGAGTAAGTCAGTGGTCAAAGTCGTGCAGAGAAAGGTGGGACAAATAAGAAAAGAATCACTCTGACGATGCGACTGAATCCCCACTCTCTTTATTATGACAGCATCGTCCTCGGCTATAGTGGGAACGTACACCTTCTAAAGCATCGCGTGACTACCCACAGGACACAACCAATTACCATATACATGATCACAGACGACACGGAATAAACATCTCGCATTGAATTCTTTTTCTTTCTCGTAAGTCCGCGGAAGCAGAGGAAACTACAGATTATAAGAATAAAAAGAACAAAAAGGAAACTAGAAGAAACTGTGACCTGCAAGCGAATCTCTCTATGTCTGAACCGGAAGGAAAACCATCATGTCATAAGTCGCCTGATTGACTCAGCCACGCACGAACGGATGCGTGAGAGCTTCCTTTGGTGTGATACGACGCGCGGGATCGAGAGCAAGACATTTGTCCAACAGGTCTATGAAAGACACGATTAACTTGTTCTCATCGTCCTTCAACTTCGTTGAGGCGGGAGGCATAAGCCTTGCCCTCAAATCACGGGTCGGCTTTGAAATATGGACCTTCCTCACGACAGCCTACATCATTCATGAACACCATATCACAACGACGGATTGAAATGAATCAAACATGTGTAAAAGACTTACCACACCCGTCACCCGGTCCGTTTCAATACTCTCAAATGCTCCCATATCATCAAAATACACATCTCCAAACTTCGCCCGCTTAATCATCTTGCCATTGAACCGCCCCTTAAGCTCCATCATGAGAAGCAGCATCTGGTTATTTGAACGGCCAGGGAAAAGAATCTTGCCCGTGTATAACTCGTACAACGTGCATCCAATGGACCAAATGTCCAGAGCCGGATCATACGGGACGCCAAGGACTGTGTATGTGATGAACGGGATAGAATTTGAGATGTTTGTAAGTTTGTGCACGGAAAGATAAGAAAAACGACGCACTGATTTCGGGGGCGCGGTAAAACCGACTGACGAGGTAGGGCGTGATGTCGTTCTCGGATGCATCCGAGGCGGAACCGAGATCGCATAGCTTCAAAAGGGTTTTGTGCTCGTTGACGAGGATGTTATCGGGCTTGATATCAGCGTGCATTATGTTGCATTTGCGGAGGAGGCTGAGAGAGAGAAAGAGTTGGTGTGCGTATGCACGGACAGCGCGGATGTTAAGTCCGACGTCCTTGCCAAAACGCTTCACGACATCACGGAGATTCATGCTTCATGATGATAAGTCTGACAGTTATGAAAGATCAAAGACGACAATCACCTCATTGCTTCAAACACAAGGCACAAATGCCCTCTATGCTCAAACGTCCGTTCGAGTCTCACAATATGTTTCTTATCATCTGGATCCGCATCCCTCAATTTATTAAGAATACCTGCTTCCTTTTGTCCAGCCTTATACCTACCCCAAAAAAATTGATTATCAATGCTGAAGTGGAACAAAAAAATACAAACACTCACATAGACTCCTGGCACCGAACAATCTTGATCGCTACTTCTTTCCCAATCTCTCTGGGATCACCCGCGATAACGCGCGCACGGACCACATTCGCAAACATGCCCTTGCCGATGGACGAGAAAACTTGGTATCGGCCATCAAGTTGTTCACCGAGGATGATAGTGTAGTAGCCTTCCGGATCTGCTGCAGAATCTAGGTTGGTCGTGACAAGTGCAGGTGCAACATGTTTTCTCTAGAAGAAGGGTTGGAAAGATATCAGGGTGAAAATGAGTAAAATCGTTCTTACCACGGTCTTCTTAACTTTCTTCACCTTCTTCGTAGTCGTGGCTACAGCGAACATGTCGTCTACGTCCTCTTCTTCGACTTCCTCAACCTCTTCCTCGCCGTCATCAACGTCCATAGCTTCCACCGCAGAGACCGGTGCACGGTTACGTCGCTGCTCGTCCTCACGTCGATCTAAACTGGGGTCATAATCGGCTGCAGATATCTGCTCAGCACCCGTATTCTCCGCATTAGGAACACCTTCCTCTTCGCCATCCTTTGCTAATGTGAAGTCCTGCGGCGTTGGCGACGCAGACATTGAATCTCGTCTACCTGTGTTATCTGGACCAAAAAAGTAAGCAAAGCACCAGGAAAAGAGAATGATGCAGATCACGAACTCGCCGCATTTGAAGCTGGGGGCGCAGGAGTGCCAGATATGCTAGGGGCACGCGTAACAGCATCAGAATCAATAGAAGAAAGGGGAGGCGGCTGGACCGCACTGCTAGGACTTGGAGTGGCATCCACACTTGCCACACCATTATACTTTGCTCGAATCGCTTCACGCTTTGCGCGCCGGGCTGCCATGAGGTCCTCAACAGGCGGTGGGGACAGAGGGAGATCGAGCTCCATTTCCGGAAGCGGTGATGGAGGGCGCGGTGGACATGCTGGGGCTGGCGGGGGTGCAGAAGACTCCGAACGAGGACTACGGCGTAGCGAGTTGCTGGGTGAAAATTCAGTGCCGTTCTGGTTGGAGAGGAGCACAAAACCTACTCTCTGCGACGTGGTGAACTGCGTTAAGACGTAATGAGCATTAATTAACCCAGGAGTAACAAAAAGAACTGACTCTCTATACCGAGGCGAGTGACTGAAATACAAAGACACATCAGCCAGATAGATAGAGAATTGAAGAAAGACTTACTCCCGATGACGATTTGGATAACTAAAAAACTATTAGCTGCTTTAAAAACGCCTCAAGGAGAAACTCACTCTTCAGGCCGGGGCGAAATCCTACCACATTGTTCAGCAAAACTCAGGGAACAGGATGGAAATAGACGACACTTACTCTCCCTCTTCCCTCGAAGCAGATCTGCGTCGTTCTTCACGGTGGCCTCGGTCTCGATCTCGGTCCCGTTCTCGTTCTCGTTCGCGCTCACGTTCGTCCTTTCTCCCGCGGTACTCATTCGCACGTCTGTGATCGTCCCTCTTCCTGTCCTCATCCCTTCTCCTGTCCTCACGTCTCCTGCCATCGCTGTGCCCCTTATCA
The DNA here is from genome assembly GCA_017657275.1 of Termitomyces sp. T108. NCBI lineage: Eukaryota > Fungi > Basidiomycota > Agaricomycetes > Agaricales > Lyophyllaceae > Termitomyces > Termitomyces sp. T108. Next base: position 2,304 of record JAGGAU010000092.1, on the reverse strand, counting down.
GCCCCGCCTTTGCTCGTGTTCGACCGTCTGTCCGACGATTTCAGATGGACATCACGCCAGTCCCTCGCCTCCTCCCTGGGCCTCTTGTGTGAGTCGTAATCGGCTCCATCCCAAGACCGCTTATGTCCTGAGGTTGCGTTAGTCATCTTTAAAGTATATATTGGCTTTACGGAGCACCGCACGATAAAAGAAAAGAGAGCGTAGTGATAGTTCTGGATGAACTGTGTATTTGCGGTTATTTGCACACATCGCACGAATTTCCATTGAACACGGGTGGCGCGCTGTGCACACCGCTTTCCCACTCCTTGCATAGGCCTCGAAAGAGTCATGGGAGTGATTTTCGATGGTTTGAACACGTTGTGAGTCTTGACCTCGTGCAATTTCATTTGGAATTCCATGGAATAATCGGCGAGGTTCACGACAAAGGGCATTTACTGAACTCGACCATACATTCAACATCTTCCGAAGTTCTTTGTAGAGGCTTAATCACTCTATATTCTCATTCTCTTCTCTTCTCTCGCTGCCCATCTTAGGAGAACTACTTTGAGTCACTGCTTGCACTCCGCAAGGTTTGTTTTGCTGTTTGAAATTAAGCAAGTATGCTTTGGTTTGACTATCCTGGAGTTCCATTCGCCTCTGGCAGGATACAATTTCGCCAACGTTCGTACAGAACGGATTGCACTGCTGTTTGTCTCAAAAGGCGTGCAAACCGGACAGGAGGGTCACAAGACAGCTCTCACGGAATTCGAAATGACCTCGTGAAAGCCTGCTTTCCTTAGATTTGCGGACGCCGTCAGTCGTCATCTGTGTCCGGAGAAATGGCAACATTAAATTTATTGAAGGTCGTTTGAAGTTCGCCCGGAAGGGGTTTAAACAACTACAAAAGCCGTAGTCAGGGGCGCGTAGTCAGGGGCGCGAGGTCAGATGTGGTTAGATGTGGTGGTATCGGAGTTTTGACTATCAACCGTCCGCGACGTGAGGTGCGTCATGCGCCCACCTGTGCGGACCTTTTGCAGAGACCTTTTGCAGAAACCACATATGTGCTTGAACTCATGTAAGTCCTCAACTACTTTCTAAAGTAGGCCAAGGCATGGCGAAGTTGAGTCGCGAATCCAGATGGATCCCTTGGGTTGTTCCTTAATTCAAAGACTCAAGAAACAACATCAGTTCTCGAACTTGACCCCACATACTCATTCGACGGAGACTCTTCGGAGTCATTTTGAACGCTTCATGCAGGTCATTCACGCCGCTTGCGTACTGGTTATTCCGCCCAAGCGTCAGGGTGCGAACAAGGCCGTACTTATGCGTTCAAGAGGTACCCCGGATTTTCCCCGCACCTCAATTGTCGTCTTTGGGTATAAAATGAGTCTACAAGCTCTCGAGTTCCTCAGCTCGACACATCCCAACCGTCGAACACTCTAACCTTCACGATCACCATGTTTCCCAAAGCTGCTCTCACCGCTCTTTCCTTCCTCGCCATCGCTGTCTCTGCCCAGCAGGTTGGCACATTGACAGCCGAGACTCACCCCAAACTTCCTTGGTACAAATGCACCAAGGCCGGTGGATGTGCTCAGCAGAGCAACGGTGCCGTCACCATCGATGCTAACTGGCGCTGGACTCACTCTGCCGCCTCTGGTAGCTACACCAACTGTTACACAGGCAATACTTGGGACTCCACCCTCTGCCCTGACGACGCCACCTGCGCTTCTAACTGTGCTTTAGAAGGTGCCGACTACTCCGGAACCTATGGCGTCACGACCAATGGCGATGCGTTAACTCTCAAATTCGTCACTCAGTCCGCGCAGAAGAACGTCGGCTCCCGTCTCTACCTTCTCAACTCCGATTCCGAGTACGAGATGTTCAAGCTCGTCGGCCAGGAGTTTACCTTTGATGTTGATGTTTCCAACCTTCCTTGCGGTCTCAACGGTGCTCTCTACTTCTCTGAGATGGATGCAGACGGCGGGATGGCCAAGTTCCCCACCAATAAGGCTGGTGCCAAGTACGGAACTGGCTACTGTGACTCTCAGTGCCCACGCGATCTCAAGTTTATTGCTGGTCAGATCCGTCATGTCATGGTTCTTTTGTCGCGGATCATTAGAGCGCTTACTTGAACTCTTTATAGGCTAACGTCGAGGGTTGGACCAGTTCTTCGAACGATGCCAATTCCGGCGCTGGTGGCCACGGTGCCTGCTGTAACGAGATGGATATCTGGGAGGCGAACTCCATTTCTGCTGCTGTTACCCCTCATCCTTGCGCCGCCACTGGTCTCCAGATGTGCACTGGCACTGACTGTGGAACCGAGGG
>JAGGAU010000091.1:0-40652 GCA_017657275.1 Termitomyces sp. T108 | reverse complement strand
GGGGCCCAATTAGTAAACAGTATTAGTAATAACACAGCCACCAATGTAGTATATATAGGCAGCCTGTGGATAGAATATCCCCAGGCTGAACAATAGCAGTGTTCTCTTGGCCTATCCACCAAATTGACTATAAGCTCTCTAGCGACGTCCAACCCTCTGCTTGCTCTGCTTGCCCCTTGCCCAACTCTTGCTTGCTCCTGTGCCCACCTGACTCTCACTCGACGCTCACATTGCTGGCTCTGTGGAAGGAGTTCCACAGACATTTAGCCTTGCCCTTACAAGCACAAATGACCTATGATACATCTGCCTGAGAGGCATAATATAGCACTCAGCCCAATTCCAGGTGCATGGAAAAAGGCATTCATGCAAGCAAGAGCTGAAGCGTAGAGACTACATATGACAGAATTGTCACAGAGGGTGTCAAATACAGATAGAACCTGACATACAATCATCATCATCATTATGATTTGTTATCATTCTTGCTGGCTTTTTCAGCATGGAAAATGCTTTGTACCACCTCCATAAGAGTTGTTTCTTGGTCCTCCCAAGGATGCAAAGACTGAGATGCCCCTTTTCAATGAGGTCTTGGGAGATGGCTAAAAACACTCTCAAGAATATTCATCAGGGCTATTATTCTGATCCTCCTGGAGTGACTCTGTACTATGCTGGTAAGCAAGACAAATTTGGTCTTCTTCAATATTGTTGCTGCTGAGGAACAAATGCAATTGAAGGTAGAATCCATTGAGATATAATTCAATGGTTTAGTACATTCAATGCCACTCCTGAATTTGCATTGGAGTTGCTTTGTGAATATGCCCTATACCATAACTTGAAAGTAAGTCAAAGAACCTGCTACTATATGATCAAAACTAATCAAGTTCAGGTTGGAACCTTCAACCAAACAGGAGTTCCATATCAGGGATCTTTTGATATCTGGACATGCAACCAAATCTCTCAGCTTCTTGATTTGGTGTCCACATGGTTTTCCTCAAACTCACCTGATTTTCAGCCTGGCGGATGGGTGAATGGCAACTGAAGTCTTTGGAATCCTCCCACTTCCTCTTGATCTTTGCAACAAGCTGGGCATGCTAGTCTATCATGCCGATGAGAGGCCAAAATCCTCCACCAATATCTTGCATTACATCAGAATACGCGAATTGCTATCCTTCCTGTCCATACACAGGATGAATGTGGCCTCTTTAAACTCTTCCCAGCTGAAGCAAATGGACAATTCTCAGAATGTAGTGAGCCAAACTGGTATCAAGTAGCTGAGAGGTGGGATAATCACGCTGATGGTTTGACTATTTTCTACAAGGTTTGTTGTACTTATTTCATCCATTCAAGCACAATCTAATGTTTATTAATTAGCTGCCTGAACAACTCAGAGCCTACTGGAGAAAATGGCAAGAAAATGCAAATGAGAAAAACTCAATATCCATCAATCAAGCATCATTCAACAACATCATGCAAGCCTTGTCACTTCCCACAGCTGCAATCACACCTGTCAACCACAACCAGTCCGTCAACAGATCAATCTTGCGCTAGAATCACCCTCAGCTCCAGTTGAGAACTGGCAGATTTCTACTACTCTCGGCCGTCATTCCCTGCACCAATCTACCATTCAATTTCATTATGGAGAACATCCTCCTCCAACCTGTTGAGACCAGGGTAAAAAGCATGCCCCTCAGCCTGTTGACGAGGATGATCATGGCCCAGTTGTGGTATCGAAATGAGAGCCTCGAACATGTCCACGGTGCCATCGAGTTGATTATGAGGGTGCATACCGAAGCAGACCATGCAGCTAGATCCCAGCTACTCTTCAAGTCACTTCCTTGTATAACGTTGACAGTTGGATGTATTTATGATTATGATAGCACCATCAGAACGCTTACTATAATGTCATTAACTTTCATTCGTGTGAAGCAATTCATATAAGCACATTTCCCGGAGAAATAACAAGTTTCTGTGGGCCCAAGAGCTATCACTGCTGGCACCAGAACCTATTTCCACCAAAAAAAGTGACAAAGAAATGTGTTATGCCATTTTCAATGCACACATTTCTGAGGGGAAAAGGTTTGAGACAATGAGAAATCCCTTTTTCTCAGGAAAAAAGTTGTCAAAGAAATGGCATAACACATTTCTTTGTCACCTTTTCTGGCAGAAACAGGTTCTGGTGTCAGCAGTGTATGTATGCCGAACCCTTTCTTCCTCCCTCTCAATTTAATTTATGCAATTTTTCGTCACCAGGTAGACCTATAATTTGCGAGCCCGGGATTATGATGTTGACCCCCATTTAATGTAAAAATTAGCGTTGAAATTGACATTTTGACATGGTTTGTATGGATGAAGTATATATGTAGTATACGAATTCACGCCTGAATGAGCTAGAGCAAAAGACTCAACTTTTGCGAGGAACGACATAGGGAACAATGAATATATTTCGCTTCTTACGTCCGTAACCACGCGGTCTTGGCCAGTTTCTTTTGCTTCTTTTGCTCCTTAAAACGCTCCTAGAGGAGAGAGAAATTGAGTTCAGCAGGCCAAGGTCAAGGATCGCGAAAGTACGTACCAGATCCTTCTTACTAGGTCGTTTCCGCTTCTTTCCCTCTGAACCCATGATGCTTCCGCCTTGTTCTGCGAGTTGATCTTCCCACGCGTTGACATCAAAATAGAACTGGCTCATACGGGCAGCACGAGCGTGTTCCGAAAGGTGCGAAGGATCTCGAGCGTCGGGACGGGTAAACTGACCTGTGCGGGCATTGAACTTTGCAGTGAAAGAGGGTGGGAGGCCAGAGGCAGTAGAGGGAGTAGAGGCGCCAGGGACGGATGCAACGAGGGTCGGGTCAAGGTATGCAAGAGAGGGGTCAATGCCGGCAGCAATTGCAGCAGCCTCAAGAGCAGACAGTGTGTTGGCATGGGTCGTTGATGGAGAAGGAACAGCGTCTTGTGATGTAGAGGACGAGACAGGGTCTTCTACTGCTAGAGGATTGTCCCATGTCGTTTCATGGGTTTCGCTGTTGTAGAAGTAGTATGCGTTGTATTGAGGCGAGTAGATAGCCTGCCATGGCGTTGATTCCGGAGTCTTCGTTGATGCGGACGATTGCCCTGACTGTTCTCCATCGTCGGCGTTGGGCTGGTCATCGCCAGAAGAGGATTGAATATGGTCTTCCTGTGTCTTTTCCGCCGCTGCCTGGCCAGTGCCGTCGACAGTAGAGACCGTTGGCTGCTGCTCGTGAGGCGAGGGCTGCTGTGCGTCGGTGGAGGACATTGGAGCGACTCAGCACGTGGGTTAGGGTTGAAACGTTGATTTGTTTGGCCGATTCCAGAGGCATCGACAAGGTCTGCCAGCTGCAGCCATGCCCCCTCCCGTTCAGTCCATCTTTCCCGCTCTCTACCTTTATCCTCTCAATGACTCCTTCTTTCCAAAACACATATCTCTCGCACACGGGCAACGGGTGAAAATTGGCCGCCAAACTAACGCAAAGACCGCTCCAAACGAGAAGAATGGCTATTTTGACTCCAAGGTCTTGAGCAGGCAGCATGCAGAGGTATGGGAAGAAGGTGGCAAGGTATGCGACAATTTATTGTCTGTGGATGCGTTTTGACCCCTTACGAATAAAGATTTTCATCAAAGATGTTAAGAGCTCAAATGGTACATTTATCAACGGGGACAGACTCAGTCCCGAAGGCCTTGAGTCCGACCCCAATGAGCTCAAGAATGACGATATAGTAGTGCGTACTTGGCCCCAACCCTGTCAACCATGCCTGCAACTATTTTTCAGGAATTTGGTATCGACATTGTTGGCGACGACAACAAAACTATTATTCACCACAAAGTCGCAGCCCGCGTCGTCTGTGTGTTCACCGAGCAGGATGTGCAGGTTGCGGCTCGCATAGAACATATCAATCAGCAAAGTGTGCAACAATACCAATCATCCGCGCCCCCTGGCCCATCACAGCAAGGAAGTGCACAACCTAACGGTGCCAGCTCGTCATTCCCCTTTGCGGCCGGCCAACAACGACGTCAGCAGCTAGCGCAGCAAGGCCTTGCGGGTATGGGTGGCATGGGTGGCAGTCTCCGGCCTCCCGGAAAGAGTGGCCTCACTTTTGACCACATCCTCAGTCGGCTCCAAGGCGAGCTTCAAAAGAGCCGTGAGACAGGATCCGAGCTTCATACGCTCTCCGGTGCGATGAACGAAATACATGATACCCTGGGAGGAAATCTCGTATGTTCTCTTCATTCCTACTGATTGGCTCGTCTCACGATCTCGCTCCAGCCTCCCAATCTCCCTTCATACCCATCAGCTCTACCGCCTGTTCGTCCTTCGCAACCACAGTCGCAAGAACCCTCAGGGCCAGGTTCCTCCTCGGTTTCACCCGAACAACCTGCCGCCGCCCCGTCATCAGTGCTGACATCATCTGTCCTCACAGACCTTCAATCTAAACTCCACGAAACACAGGCCTCGCTCTCAACGCACGTTGATAAGATCCGGGCCTTGGAGGGTGTATTTGCTGAGCAGGAAAGCATCAAATCCGAAGTGCGCGCCTTACGTGAGATGATGGAGACAAAACGGAGAGAAGCGGAGGGCGAGCACTGTGTTGAACCACGAGGAGGGTTTGATGAAGAGGAGGATGAGGAGACATCCGTGCAAGACGATGGCGACGTGAGGAGTATTCGGACTATTGTGCCACATGAGCTGGAACGAGTAGATGAGGAGGACGAGGAACAGCTAGCAGCAGAAACCTATTCCGAGACGCAGTCAGCGTCAGAGGAAGAGCATGAGAGAGATGAACATGACCGGCAGGTACAACTCGAGCGGGAGGCTCAGCATGAGCAAGCAGTACTCGAAGACGAAGAGGAGAGAAGACGAAGAAACGACGAGCTGGGCCGTCCACGCACGCCCGAGCCTACAAACCTCGGTTTCCGCAATGGTGACGCTTTCAGCTCACACCTGGCTACTTCCAAGCTGTCCGCAGCACCCCGTCGTTCGTCCCCCTCCTCGCCACTGTCGAAGATTGCTGCATCTTCAGGTCGTAGCGACGAGGCGTTAGATCTGATCTTCCAGCAACTTGGCTCGCTCCTGACGCTCACCTCGTCTCTAGAGGCCCAGCATGCTGCAGCCCAGTCCACCATATCCGCCCTCGAGAGCAAAGTCCAAACTCTTGAGGCTACAGTCAAGGCCACGCAGGAAGCTGCTGCTGCACAAGCTCAAGCCCAAGCATCGGCTCAGGTCGCTCCTGAATTTTTACCCGTTCCTGCGGCTGAGGATCGCGAGAGTCTTATGACAATGGTTATGGAGTGGAAAAAGAGCATGGAAGGTCAGTGGAGTAGTGTTCGCGAAGACTGGGACAAGGAACGTGAGCGACTGAACCAGGCGCGGGAGCAGTTGGAAGGGAAGGTGCAGAGTATGGATTCTGGATTTGAGAAGTTGGGTGTCGCGGCTACGGCACTCAAGATGCAGCAGGAACAAATTGAACTTCAGCAAAAGGAGCAGTTGCTTGCCCTGGAGCAAAAAGAGCATGCCCCATTGGTGAATGGAGACGCAAAGTCTCATATTGGGCTTGTTACCCCCCCGAGCCCCAGGAGTCTTTCGTCGGACTCAAATCGGTCGAGACGGAAATTGAGGAGAGGTAGATCCAGACAACGGTCGCGGAGCGCGTCACCCGGGTCAGGAGATGATGACACAGATGTCACCCTTGCGTCGGAGGAACCGGTTCCTTTCAAACCCAAGTCATTGATGGGTTCACTGAAGGCAAAGGTGAAGCAACAAGATGTTTATGAGGTTCCAGAAGAAGAGGAAGATGGCGACGACACTGTACTTGGAGCACGGTCAAAGAACGGCGCAGAGACTCTCGCAACACCAGAGTCGTCCGTCTACATCCCTACCAAGTCTTTAAACGGGTCAGCAATCGACGATAATGTATCATCTTCGAAGCCTGTCACACGTAGAGAAAGGGATCTCGTGCGTCATTTTTCTTTCCGCTTTCTGTGTTTTAAGGGAGCTCATCCTCTGCTAGATTCAGCTTCAAACCGCAGTAGGAGTGCTTGTTCTTGGTGTGGCCGCCGCCGCCGTTCTGTGGCGAGTGAAACCTGAAACATGATGTCTCGCTGTAACCATTCAGAATGGGCGGCGGCCCTCAAAACCTTCTGCCAGCTATTACATCACTGCGGAATCTTTGTACTTATTCATCCGTCTGTCCTTCTCCCTCTACCGCCACGATTGTTGATCCTTTATTTATGACAGTTTTCTTTTAATGCGTACTATGAGCTATGGGTCACTTGTTTTTTATCTATTTATACACTACTGCAATAAATCGATCACAAATCTGATATACGAGGCCGTGACTTTCGTCAACAGGTTTGGGTGGGCGGACCATGCAGTCCACGTCAATTTGGCCGAAGAAAGGCAGGCAACCTACAAAGATCATCTTATAGATCTGCGGAATTATATCCTCGCTAATATTCGTGCACTCTAAGTAACCTCCGCGCTTTCCGCATTTCCCGAAAACGCCTTTAGAGATGGATTCGAATGAAGATAGGGGTATAGGCGATTGGGTCTTCATGACAACTTCCTTGAACGACATGAAAGGGTATAAATCACGTAGGTGGAGGTCACCTTGGTACACCTCGTCCGCAAGAAGGTAACAATGTTGATGACGGACGCTCGTGTTAGAGACAGAGGGAACTACTATTATTACGACTGGCACAACGAACTTGCTCCTGCGGCGCAGAAAACAACTTCTCTTCCTCAGTGACGTCGCTGTCCCTGACAAGCAATACAGCATCCCTGATGCAGTTCCCTTGGTATGTCATTGACCAAAATATGAGCCTCATCTTTCGCAATTCAGGCCTACGCCGGTATGCAGATTTCGTATAGGCCTTCATTATCAAAGTCCTTATGCGCGAGAACAGCGTGTATCTGCTATTCTGAACACAACCTACTGGATCGGAGCTCCACCTACTGGCGGTACACCTGGGCCCACTAGAAACCGAACTGGAAGTTTTCTACCAATAGCACGGGCGGACCTAAGCTTCTTGATGAGCAGATGCATGTGTGTTATCCCTTTCTCAATCTTCTGATGTTGCTTACCGAGTTCCTACAGTCTATTGCTTCGGATGGTATCCTCTATTATCTGTAATGTTTTGAGCCCATTTTTTCCAGCTCGGCTCAGGACTTGCAAAGTGTAAGAATGTGGGCGGTACGTGTGATCTGAGGAGCTGATTTGGTGTTTCACTCAGCCGTCGTCCGCAACATCTCACAGGTCTGTTCAAACGTCTACCACGCTATTTATACGATCCTGACATTCAGAGACGAATCCTCCCTTCTTCGACATCAACGGTGTTTCTAACGCCTCGACAACCGTCTCGGCCCTCTCGCAAATCCTCAGCGGTGTGCGCCCAGTGCTAGAGATGAGTCGCCTAATTAGCGTCAAGATCTTCCTTCGGAATGAGCATTTATGGGTGCTTTGCCGATGTTCATCAATTTCGGGTACTGGACGTAGGGGTCTTTCTGTTTGCCATCCAATATTAAGCTGATAAAAGATATTGTCCCAGCACCATCAGCGAAACAAATTCAGTTCACCATACCTCCCTTTCACGTGGACCAGTTGCGCGGCCACGCTCTCGACGCTGTTCGTCTGTCATATGCCGTTGATTTCAAATGACTCTCTTTGAACGTGTCCAAAACTGACTACATTTTCTTAGCCCACTCCGTCGTGACATCTACCCGAGTCGGTGACAAAATAACAAATTGGTTGTCCTACTAAACTTTCCTTTCTACAGTCAACAGCGCCTTCCATTGGAGTACGTTCCTTCGCCTCTGTCCAGTTTTGTCAACACTAACACATCAGTACTTGGTTCTTGCATTGACGCATTTACTAATCCCACAAACTTACACAATTCAAAGTAAATAAAATGTCTCGATTGAAATTGAATTGGGTGACCATTTGGAATTTTTACAATTAACTTCGAGTCTATCTACATCAACCTTCACACAACATGTATGCAACACCTGAGAGGGAAGAAGGAACGTCAGTAACCGGTTCAATCGACAATGTATTGACAAAAGGTCAGACATCCAAAGGAAGGTCGTTTCAACTCGCATCGCGACGACCCCCACCTAGCATCATCGCACCACAAGGGCGGCCCACAGCTCAGTGATCTTTGGGTTCGACCACTGAGGGGGAGAATTAATGTTCGGTATTGGGGGAGTACTCCAGTTGGAGGCCGCTCAAGTGGAAACTGCGAATGTAGGAAGTGTTTCATCAAGAATGTGTTCGCAAGAACGTAGACGCATCAAGGGAAAATACTAACCATACGAAAGAAATGGCATCCAACGAAGGAAGGACCTAATATGAAAAGAATCAGTAATGGGTTCAAAGAAGCATTACGAGAATCAGACGAAATGGCACTGGCAAGTACACTAGGCGCTCAAAGAACGCGAATCTGTTGCGAACAGATTCTCTATCTCTCGACATGGTCGTGTAAGACGGGGAAGAGAATAAAGTCATCAAGGAGGTCCAAGAAGAAAGAGATACTCACGCAGGATAGGATAGGCAAGCAAGAAGGAACGACGAAAAATTTGTAGTTGCGGGTTGTTTGGTCAGCTTTGTGAGTGTCCGTGCACGATCACGTTATCTGATGCGGATTAATATGGATGGGCTTTCCGGATGCATCAATACGATCTCAGAAAGCTGGCGGAGGCTAGTGTTCTCGGATGGTGTTCAAAGATGTGTATTGGGTTATGTAACAGCTGGTAATAATAAGGATACATATTCCGCTGTGTATCGTATATGTGTATCATGTATATGCCTTAGGGATATATCCTATCGTCGCTATAAACGATGAGTACCAATATCCTCTCACATACCTCCCTACAACCCATATTTCTCAACAAACTCCCCATGATACTCTGCCAATTTATGCACGTACTCCTCGGTCCCAGGACACAAGCACGTAAGTCTATAATGCCATTCTCCCTCCTTCTGGCCAAATCCACTTCCAGGAGTGACACAAATTCCAGTACGATCCAGCAAACCCAGAGCGTAAAACACATCAGGCTCCTTCCCTGCCTCCCGTGCAGCTTTCACCGCCTTTTCCGACAGAGTAATCTTCGGATGGAGATACAATGCCCCAGGGGAATCGACGCAGCTTACTCCAGGCAACGAATTTAAACACTTTGCCATGAGTTTGGTACGCGAGGCAAGGGATTCGTGGATAGTGTTTGTTTCTCTTTCCCAGAGGTCGTAACTTTCATCACCAGGTTTGGGTGGACGAATCATGCAGTCCACGCCAATCTGGCCGGATAAAGGCGGGCATAAACCTACAGAGACCATCTTGTAGATCTGCGCGATGATATCCTCGCTAATATTTGTGCATTCGAAGTAACCTCCACGCCTTCCGCACTCCCCGAAAACGCCTTTAGAGATGGAATGAAATGAAAAGAGGGGTATGGGCGATTGGGTCTTCATGACAACTTTCTTGAACGACGTGAAAGGGTATTGATCACGTTGGTGGAGATTCTCTTGGTACACCTCGTCCGCAAGAAGGACAAGCGAGTATTTCTCACATAATTCGACTAGTTTGATTTGTGTATCCTCATCGAGAAGCGCGCCAGTTGGGTTACCGGGATTTATAATGACCAGCACTTTAGTCTCGATGCCCTCCTTGGACGCCTTCTCGATTGCGGCTTCAACAGAAGCGACGGAGGTGGACCAGCCAGATGATTCATCGAGATAATAAGGGACGGCTCTGCCGTTGTTTTGCGCAAGAGTGGCAGTGTATAGTGGGTATTGTGGAATGGGGATTAGTACGCCGCAGTTAGGCGAGTTGATAAGCATAGAAAGAAGAAGAGAAACACCGGCGGATGCACCGGCGGTGAGAAATATGTTACTAGGGTCGCAGGGGTACCCGTCGCGATCTAAGTTGTTGATCAGAGAGGAAGTAGCAAAAGGGATAGTTGGGATACCTTCGATGAACTTTGCGACGTTCTTTCGAACCAGGGGTACGCCTTGACTATGTGAGTAAGCACCGATAGAGCCGACCTCGTCCAATATTTCTTTGGCACGAGCGATGACATCCTGAGGAAACACATGCGGAGCGAGATCAGCGAGCGCAGGCCACTCAACGAGTGCAGCGACCTGACGAAGATAATCAGTACGCATGTGATCCAAACAATCCGCGTGAATATACCTGTCGAGTAAAAGTAATTGGCGGCTGGTCCAACCCCTTCTGCTGTGGATTCCCAATATTGGATGAGATAACCTTGTCAAAGGGCAGTCCATGATCTTTCTCCTTCAGCTTGATTCTGTATTCCTCCGCCTTGATTGCCAGCTCGCCGCGGACGGCATACTCGACATTCTTTACGACGGGGTTCAGTGAGTCAACAGTGAGAGGGCGCATCGTTGTTGCGTAAGTCGAGGAATATCGCAGGGATTGGTGAGAAGAGATGTAGATAATCGATGGGAACTGGGCAGGTCTAGAAATGTGCCTCAAGGCCTGGTTGACCGGGGACATATGTCACCGAGGGCTCTCTTTCGGCGCGTGACTCGCAAAAATTGCTACAAATGGACAAGAAAAGGACCGGCCGGGTCTTTCGCCACTGAATGGTCTAGGAAGGGGAGCACTTGGTATATAGCTCGAACAGGGACAGGTATATATCAAAGTCCTCGTACGATGCGATATATATGCCAGTGGTACTTATAGTGCGAGATTTTAATTTGCCTTCACAGGGGTTCATGCCTGCTAAGTATAAATATCCGATCCGAATATATTCCGAATAGCCACCCTTGTCAGGGTCCCATCAGAGTGTGGATCAAGTTACCGCGCTCAAAAAGGTTTATGAGAACGGATCGCCCGCCAGTATGATACAGGACCTTTTCTACTTGCTTCATTCGACTGGCCAGCCAGCTTCTGGTGAAGCAATAAGTCGTCAAAAGTAATGCTGAGACATTCAAAGGCCTGTTGAACAATATAAGTACCCGATGTCGAGTGCCACACTTGACACGAATCATTCAAACTAAATATCATCCTCTGGACCATCCTCGATCATTTTTGCATACTCTTCATAGCTGGCGAACGTCGGGAGCGCCTTCAGCTTCTTCCTCTGCTCACGCGAGGTATCTTTTCTCTTTCGCTTCTTGCCACCTCCCTCATCTTCAATACCACCCCATTCCTCGGTGGTTTGAGCGGCACCCTCCTCTTCTGATCCATCCCAATCAATGAGACCGTCTGGAACGTCATCGTCAAGGGGTATAAGGTCCTCATTGTCCGAACCTTCGACCAGAGAAAGGTCGTCATCCTCCTCCTCCTCCTCGTCATCCCCATCAACAAGAGCTTCATTTGCACTGTCATCATCCACGTCCAAGTCAGAAGGAAGGTCATCGTCATCACTGTCCTCCAGAAGGTCCTCGTCTTCGCCCTTAACTTTGGGCATTGACTGCTGCATCGCCTGGAAGCGATATCAATATCTCTGGTTGCAACGCGTACAAGGAATTCCTACCTTCCAAATCTCTGCCTCTGCCTCGTCTTCTTCATCGTCGCTATCATCTTGCGCAACCTTCTCTTGGTCCTCATCAGATTCGACAGCATCACTCTCCTCTTCCGCCTGACTCTTTCTCTTCCCTACCTTCGCTGCTTTTGCCTTTTCTCTCTCGCTCTTCTGGGAAAAGTACTTGTGATAGAACAACTAGCAAATAATCCGTTAACATCTTTCCCTCGCAATAACCGAGATTCCAAGAGCTACATACCTGATCGACTGGTACATCTTCCGCCTTCTTTTGCAAGAACTGAGCCTCGTTCATCAGTGCCGCGTCTCCCACTTCGCCCTTCAGTAGCTTCACTCCCGTTCCATCAAGTCCGCTTGCGGCGGGCTGCATAGCACTAGCACCTTTCGCTTTGCTTACATCCTGCTTCGCCTTCTTTGGATTCTTATATACGAAACGATCCAGGAAATGTGAAAGCGTATTTTGCGAGAGATCTGCGCTGGCGGTAAGTGGCTGGGAAGTGAGTAGTTGTCTTGCATGAAGTGCGATGGCTGGGTGATAATGATGTAAGAGAGGTGTCTGATAGATGTCAAAATGATAGAATCGGGAAAAGATTGAGACTCTTACAAGTTCCCATATTGGCGAAGAGGACGCATGTGCGTACAGTGGATCACGCTTCCGTGGGTCGTAAGGCTCGGCTTTAGGGTTCGCAGGTTCATTTATGATAGAACGAAGACCTGGTACAGTCCCGAATAACTGGATTAAACAATATTGTCAATCTTGGACACGCAACAAGGCCTTGAATCCCGACCTCCCCAAGAAGATACAGGCCCCCGGCCACAAACTCTGTTGCCCCACTCCCGCCACTGGCAAGCAGCTGAACAAACCGTCGCACGATCGCCTTAACCCGCTCACCATTGGCGTTACCAGCATCTGCCTTGATAGATTTGAAGAGCAAGTTGAGATACATCGCCTGTTTAGACGATGCAGCTAGCCGGATATCATGAAGAGAGTCGTACAAAGTACGATAATACCGATCTACAATTGACTTTGAGGTTGATGTCGAGGTACCGGAGGCAGACAAAGACAGTGTGGAGCTGATCTGCTGTATCAGAACAAGGGCTTGCAAGGAGATGTTGAATGTTGATTTATGCGTGATGAGGAAGAGAGTATCGATGTGTTTATTCAGCCTATAGGTCAATCAGCACTATATACAACAAAAAACGGGGGGCGAAACGTACCCACTGTCCCCTGCATCAATTTTTGCGAACGGAAGAGCACGATTCACGCCAGTTAGAATGGCAGAAATAAGCCTTGAATGGGCATCCTCTACCTCTGCGAACCCAGCTGCCCCCTTGACCTCTATCACTTTGCCCTTCCCCTTTTTCTTACCATCGCGAACTTTCACTCTCCCCTTTTTATCCTTCACTACCTCGCCTTGCTCCTCCACTACAGCTGTGTGTTCCACGTCCTCCACCGGGTCCTCCCCCAAAAGCTCCTTAAACATCTCGAAATACACTTCAATCAGTTTCAATGCGACGTCACGGTCCCCGGGCGTCAACACAATCTGATTAAACGTGATCGTCGCGTAATATCGCGCGTGGGCATTACCACTTTTCTTCTCAGAAGACGCTGACGCGGACTTGGACTTCGGCTTGGGCTCGGCGTCGGTAAAACGAATGTGTGTTCCTTTGCTGGGAGGGAGAGACGGAACAGAGGGCGGTGCCGGTGGCCGAAGAACCAGGGCAACGATTTCGCGCACGACAACAGTTTTCATGGACGGGTGAGTTTGGAGAAGCTGCAGTAGGTGGTAGGATGCACGGGAGCAGATAGGTTTCTCTGTGTCTCCCTGTGTTAATAGTCACTAAGCATCCTATCTGCAAGGGAAGCGAAGGAAGCGTACAAGCTTGTTAACGAGGAGGCGAAGGAGATTTTGCTCTTGCTCAGGCTTGTCTCGAAGTAGGGTGAAAAGAAGAGTTATACATTGGGTACGAACGTATTGCAAAGGGTCTAATGACAGGCTCTGAAAAAAAATGAGTCCATTGAGGTTTCACAAAGCAGGAAACAGACCTCTAGTATCTGGAGAATGGAGAAGAAATACTTCTTTAGCCAGTCCTCATAGTACCAGCCAATGAGAATCTTGTCCGTGACGTTGGGATGATTCAAAGGTTGGTCGCGGAAATATCTGTACGTGGTCAAAGGAGATGAGCTTTGGCCGGGCCATCCATAACCTTCGAACCTTACTTGAGCTTGCGATCGGGTGCACCTCCACCAACCCACCAGTCCACGATGCACCGCAAGGCCTTCAAGCTCTCCTCTCTTCCACCTTTGCCCTTTCCACGTTCTGCCATTCCCTTGAGTGTTTCCAGAGCCTTGGTGTTGTGCACGGGGCTGCTCTGTACGAGAAGAGTGAGTGCACTGAGTCTGTCGGACAAAGTACCCGATTGGATGATTTTGGAGAGGAAAGTTGTTTCGGAAGATGAAGAGTTAGAAGACGAAGATGACTGAAAAGCGCGTATATCGGCATTATGAAGATCGTTTGCTTTTTTGGTGAGCGATGCAAGCTGGTCTGGTGTAATCGCAGGCAGTGTTGATTTCTGTGGCGCTAAAGGCGGTATCCCAGCATGCCACAGAGGAGTCGGCTCGAATACGAGCTTCGCATTTTTTTGCATAGTATATCCCACTCCACTGTAGCGGGTTTTTGGGCTCCGTGACCAGTCGCGTTCAAAAGAAACTTTTGCTTGTTTATGTCTGTATTTTCACGACGTCAATAGTGGACATCTTGTACCTGACCTCCAGGAAACTTTCTAACATGGCAAAAGCCAGTCTAACGAAAGTCGCGAAGCCTAGCGTCTCAAAGAAACCCTCCAAAGTCGTGTCGGGCGCCCCATCACAGCTCAATCAATCAAGTCGCAAAGGCAAGCGTGCATGGAGGAAGAACATCGACATACAAGATGTAGAACATGGTATGGAGGAGATGCGGGCAGAAGAAAGGGTCACAGGGTGAGCATGTTCTACTACAATACGCTATGATGCTGAACTGACTCTTTCCCTGTAGTAAAACCTTGCAGGCAACCAAAGATGAAGATCTTTTCCAAATCGACGTTCAAGGCGACACACAAGGTCCGTTTCTTCTATCTGTCCTGCTGATATAATTCAATAATGACTGTAACTGTATTCAGTTCGCAAATCCCTGAAAAAGTTGTCTCCTGCCCTCCTTACATCTACAAAAATACTTTCCCAGCGTTCAGCTGTCCCTGCCGTCTTTTCTCGACCGTCATCGGCCAACCCAAAAAAACGGAAAGCACTCGTCAGCCATGAAGAGAAAGCTAGACTACTTAGAATCGGAAAACGCCCGCGCAAGGGCCCATTTAACAGCGTTATAGACCCTACAGAGTTTGGGGCAGGGAGTGCTGTGCTTGAAGTAAGCGAGGCTGTCAAGAAAAGTGGGACATATGATGTATGGAAGTCTGAAGAAGTTGAGATTAAGGATGGGCTAGAAACGGTGCAGCCCAAGAAGATCAAGGTGGGATCTTGTGTCCTCGCTTTCATATCCCTACTAAATCATCTAGACACCCGCCACCAAACATGTCCGGGAAGCCATAGAACTGCAGGCTGTGATAGAACCTCATGGAGGAACGTCATACAATCCAACCGTTGAAGCGCATCAAGAACTTCTCTTGCAAGCACATGATGCCGAGGAACGACGAGTTCGCGATGCGGAGAAACATGCGCAGATAAAGGAGAAGGTGGAAAGTGCCAAGAGGGAAGTTGAGGAAATCAACCCGGGCGTTGCATTAGGGATGAAACTCCAGGAAGAGATGAGCGAGGAGGAAGAGGATACAGAAAAGCAAGAGGAAGTACCTGCAAAGAGGCAACCAGCGCGAAAGACTAATGCGCAGCGGAGGAAGGCGGCTCAATTGCTCGCTGAGGTATGTTCTATCGACCACTGTCTTCTTGGTTCTGCGGCGACAATTCAAACTTGAATTAGAAACGCGAGTTGGCTGAGCGAGCCATGCGAAAACGAATGTTGGCAGCTATACCTTCTGCAAAAACCCTACGGCGGACAACTGCTAAACTCTTGTCTGCGCGAGAAGAACAGCTGGTTCAGAAACGCTTGGCAGAGTCATTGAAACTGAAGAAACATGGACTTTCTGGGAAAAGACTAGGGAAGCACAAAGTGCCTGAGGGTCAAGTAGATGTGCAACTCGGTGAAGATTTGAGCGAGTCACTACGAGCACTCAAAGTACGTATACCCCATTCGTTGCTGACTGCCTGTTCTAATTGCTCGAATAGCCGGAAGGAAATCTGTTCCGTGACCGTTTCCTCAGCATGCAGCATCGCGCGCTTGTGGAACCTCGCGTTCTCGTCGCGTAAGTGATTCCTGCGTCGTTCTCACATGTTGTAAACTAACGCAACTATATCTCAGACCCAAGAGGCGTAGAACAAAGATTATTGAATATGAAAAACACGCTTGGAAACGGTTCGAGTAGCACTTGTATATACATAGCTTCAGCTATTTGCAAAAAAGCCTTTGTTGCCGAACTGCCGGTCGGTAACTGTACAGTTTTTTCAGCCACAGAAACACAGCCACAAGATGGTCGCAAGCAGACTGGAATTCTTATGTAAACATCGTAAGTATAGACCTCCTCTCCAATGGCCGCCACAAAACCAAGCAAGAAGGCTACCACCGGCAAACGTAGGTCCATGCTGTCCTTTTTCCATTTCCTGTGATTGACATTATCGCTCAAAACAGCCGCGCCGAAGGACAGCAAGGCCAAGGCCGCCAAAAAGGCTGCGCTCCAGGGCGTCCACTCCCATGCCTCCCGTAAAACAAGGACGTCTGCATCGTTCCACCGTCCCAAGACCCTTCGCCTTGCCCGGGATCCTAAATACCCTCGCAAGTCCATCCCTCATGCACCCCGGATGGATCAGTTCAGGACGATCGTTTCGTGAGTTGTGTTTCCTTTTCGGACCGAGGCGGTTACACGGCTGGAAATTGGAAGTGGAGGCGGGCATAGAACGAGCGTGAATCCGTGTCAAAAATCTGTTCCTAACTCTGTTCTATCCTAGGCCCTTGAACACGGAGTCTGCCATGAAGAAGATCGAGGAGCACAATACTTTGGTGTTCATTGTTGACATTCGGTCAAACAAGCGTCAAATCAAGGATGCTGTGAAGAAGTTGTATGATGTCCAGGCTGCCAAAATCAACACCCTCATCCGGTATGTGTCCTTGCGTTCCTCATTCTTTTAAAAAAAATTATATTTCTTTGTATCCAGCCCCGATGGAAAGAAGAAGGCCTACGTGCGCCTGACCGCTGACCATGACGCCCTGGATGTTGCCAACAAGGTGTGTTCTTTGTATCCTCCGTAATGACTCGTACTGACGAACCTCTGGCAGATTGGCTTCATCTAAAGTGGTAGATGCGTGATGATGGCCTTTACATACTTTCTTCTATGTTTTACCCGTATGTATCATGAATCAACATGGCGACTATCATGAACACCATTCTGCATATCGTTTACGATTTGCTCCTGAGCCTTGAGTAGAATTTGAGTAAGAATTCGTGATGCCGGTTACAATCCGTGGGAACTTATTTTTTTGTGGAAATTGACGCGCCGAGCTAAGCGTACCAGATCCCCTCCTTCAATGTTTCGAGTAGCCCTTGCCCGCCCACCTCGCGTTATTCTTCCTTCAGTAACGCGGTGGCGGCGATTTAAGTCTACTGAAACAACGTCAGTTTCCTGCTGTGCCCACGGCGAGTTTCACTCATTCGTATTCAACTTCTAGCATCCCGCCTTCGCTCTCGGGGAAAACGACGTCCAACAAGGTCAAGCCCAAAGATGCCAAACCTAGAAAAGGCAAGGATATTGATCTCCGTGCTCTAGCTTCTGAGGATGGGTGCGTGATAAATGTCATTGAGCCCGTTAGCCTTGACTTATGACCTGTACTCTAAGACTCTCATATACCGAGCTCCATAAGTGTGTGGATACACTTTGTTATCGTTCAACTAATAATTGAGTATGCAGGACATTGTCGAACATGTCAGAAGACGAGTTGGAGACCGTGTTCAAGGAGCCACCAAGGTACGTTCTTCCGCGAACTCGACTATTCTTGAAATCCTCATTCGCCTTCTTCAGACTTGCAGAGACGGAGTCGGAAATGTTTGGGAAATCGTATATCATTTTCATTTTCAAATGAGGCCGAAGTTTGACTGGTATTTCTTAGACAAATCCTAGACGAAGGGCGTCCGGCACGTCTCGACCCGAACAATTTGCCAACACCTCCACTTGATCCTACCAAGCCATGTACCGAGGAACAATATGCAGCATCATTAGTCCATGGGCGTGGTGTACACATTCCTATCTACCACAAGCCAAAGTACGGCGTTCCTGTCGCGAACATCCACTTCCGTTCGCACCACCCAGAACTACTGGATCTCTTCACGCACTTTGCAACGCACGCTGCATCATCACTGGGTATACCATGTTCGAGACCTGTTTACCTGCCGAAGAAACGGACACTCTGGACGGTCCTGCGCTCTCCATTCGCGCACAAGAAAAGCCAGGAGAACTTTGAGCGTATTGTTCACAAACGCGCGATAAAGGCTTGGGATGCGGACCCAGAGGTTATCGATAGGTGGTTCTTGTATCTGAGAAGGCACGCGATGGGTGGAGTGGGTATGAGGACGACGAAGTGGGAGAGGATGTCGTTGAGTGTCGGGCGGACGCGGCTCGAGCGTCTTTCAAAATTGGAGCCAACATCTGGGGAGAAAATTAAGGCGCTTGGGGAGAAGATTGTTACGGCAGAGCTGGTGGCAAAGGAGAAAGCAGAGGTGGTCGCGGCCATCCGTTCGGCGGAATAGATCTGTAATCTACATTTAGCTTAGATTAGATAAGATGCTAATCTATTGTTCTCCAGAGTCGATCGTTCTGACTATTGTTCACTTGCTTTCCAATGTCTCCCGTTGCCTCTCCTCGTCCGGCCCCAGTCGATGCCTTTCCGACGCAAACTTCTCATATACAGGCCGAAACAGAGGCTGTTCTGCTTCGCCATATTCCGTCCAATGCAGAGCAGGCACCAGGACTCACCAAGACGTCCCACATGCAGTTTCTTATTCGCAATCTCGTCCAGGGTTTTCCTGCAAGATATGTCAGCCAAGACGCTAGCCAACCGTGGCTGCTTTTTTGGACCATTCAAGCATTCAGCGTCCTCCAAGTCGGTATCGATCCAGGCAATAAACAGCGGTATGTATGGACTTGCTGCCACATTGTCCACGCGATATCTCACTTTACCACAGTATGATAAACAAGATCCTAGCTGCACAACACCCCGATGGTGGCTTCGGTGGTGGCCCTGGTCAAGCGGCCCATCTCTTGCCAACCTACGCGTCGGTGTGCGCGCTTGCCATCGTTGGTCGGCCAGGGCCTGAAGGTGGTTGGGATCAGATCGACAGGCGCGTATGATCTCGTCGATTATGGACTCGTTTAAATAGCTGATGCGAGGCTAACATAGAAAGAAGTTATACGCCTTTTTCATGTCGTTGAAGCAACCCGACGGTTCCTTCCTTGTCGCGCACCACGCTGAAGTCGATGTCCGGTACGCTGTCCCCAAAAATCAATAACATTCACACACGCTAAATCATTGTATAGCGGAATATACTGTCTCCTTGTAACGGCCACGCTCCTTGACATTCTGACACCCGAGTTAGTTGAAGGTACTGCCTCCTTCATCGCCTCCTGCCAGACCTACGAAGGAGGATTTGCCTCAGCATCGCAGCCATATTATGCCGCTTCTTCCTCTCCTCAGCCTGACCTTGCTGACCAGACGCACTTGCGGCTTTTGGAAACACCGCGTCCGCCTTTAGGTGAAGCGCATGGTGGCTATACATTCTGTGCACTTGCAGCGTGGGTACTATTGCTACCGTTCCGTGACGATAGTGACGAGAAGCCACCTTCTATTGATGTTGGAAAACTCCTGAGATGGTTGGTGATGATGCAAGGGAACGAGATAGAGATAGGTGGCTTCCGGGGGCGCACGAACAAGCTGGTAGATGGCTGCTATTCATGGTGGTGCGGAGGTGCATTTGCACTGCTAGAGGCATTGGGAGTGGGAAAACAAGATAATAATTTTGTACCAACTAAATCAGGCGAGTCAATGACGGAGGGGTGGGCTGACGTTGATGGTTTGTCGTCTATCTCTTGCCGTCTATTTCCACACTGATAGAAGCTACAGATTCATTGTTCAACCGACGAGCACTGCAAGAATACCTATTATACGCAGGTCAACATCCAGCGGGAGGCTTACGAGATAAGCCACCGAAGTAAGCTGTCCTTCAAAACTCTTTTTTCCCAGAATGCCGCTGATATCGCGTAGAAATCCGGATGCCTACCATACTCTGTACTGCCTTTCTGGCCTTTCAAGTGCACAACACCGCGTCTCTTATTCAGACGCGAGACGTGAAAAGATTCGTAGTTCTTGGGATGCAACTCGCTGCAATGCTTCTGGTACGTTGCCACCGAAAATTTACTCAGAATGCAATTCGTGACCCCTAGTAGACTTGAAGATCAGTGAGAGTGTACTACCTGACAGGATCCGGCAAAAAATCTTTGAAGATGCACTGGCTTGGGAACAAGAGGAGGGGGGATCAATCATTGTCGGTGGCGCAGAGAATCGCGTGGTATGCTTTGAAGCATATTCTCACAGGATCAGCCTTGCTTACATTATATCTTCGTTTAGAATGCAACACATCCTCTATTCAATCTCACAATCACTCATACAGATGGATTAATGACATACTTTTATGGCCAAACATCACTGAAACGTTCATAGGTGGAACCAAGATAACAAAGCTGGATCAACTGGAAGTATTTATCCGCATACTCTCTGATGACAAGTTTGGAAACGAACTATGCTGGATGGACATTGTCATGTGTATGTATATATATGTTGTGATGTCTAGATATAAAGTGTATAATATGCATATTGCACAAACGACATTTTTGAAGCTAGATTAATGGTGTAACAAGGATGGACATATGGCAGATTACGTTGATTAGGATGTGATTTTCGCGTATACATCCGTTCCTCTTCCTTCCCCTTGAGCAAATTTTGCAACTATATCGAAAGCAGCAAGATGACTGTAGGATGATAGATGATTTTCAGGCAGAAGTTAAAGCTGTTCCACAAATATCTCGAGAGTGCTTAAGTAGACGGTGTGCCTTGGACAACCTGATCGTTAGGAACTTCATCAGAATACACCAAAATCGAACAAGTACGAGGACATACAGAAAGAATCTGGTCATCCGACTTTGTACCCTGCACAGCAGGCTCGCTCGATTCAAGGTTCGTAACTTCTCCATTGGACACTTGGTGGTTTTCTGTTTCAAGACTGTTTTTGCTCGTCGAGTCAGTCCCCGAATTTGCGCTTGGCTCCGCGCTTGTTTTAACAGCCTCTTTCGCTGCGTCAGCCTCTTTGATTTCACGGTCCTCCATCGCAGATCCGCTTTTGTCGTTTGAATCATCTACAGGAGCAGCTTTTGACTCATCCCCTCGTTTTTCTACGTCGACCTCTCCATTTTTATGATCTTGGGTATCTTTGTCAACGACGGGCGTCTCGACATCCTTCGCAGCTGGCTTTCCATCTTTGTCCTTCTCTCTTCCACTTCGCTCCTTGTGTTTTGAGTTCGAGGCAACACGATGGCCCTTCCCTCGCCCTGGCGCCTTGGCACGCGGTTTCTTGTCTGTCCGATGAGCACGTCCCCCTCTCGTACGTTTTTCTCTTGCTTGCTTTTCAGCGAATTCGACGACCTCTTTCACTCGCTTAATCTGTACGGGGTCATTCCACCACCCATGCGCAGAAGGTAGGGCGGCCTTGGAGTGCGAGTAGATACACTTGTGATCACCGAACCTACAGGAAGAAAGAAGATAATACAAGCAGACGTTTTGGCCTCTGCAATACTCTTGTAAGATGATCAAAAGAAGAAGCCATATCCCACTCACAGATCGTCACGAACACTCTTCTCATCTGGCGCGTGTGAGAAATCACACTCGACACCCCGCGCACACCCATCATGATTGTAGAAACGACATGGCACACCGTTACCCATGTGGTTACAGTCACTTGAGTCAGAGGGTTCTGCGATTTCCAGCTTGTCGTCCTCATACCGTGGAAATGCAAAGTCGACAGGCTCGCCGTCCGGCGTTACCTCAGAAAAAGGAGGATAAAGAACATGATTGCCAATTTTGGTCGCTTGCAGGAGAGATAGTGTGCGTCCAAGAGAAGTGTGGGCAGGAACATGAACGGGGTCATATGCAATCACTGTCTCAAAGTCTGGCATAGAGCAAAAGTTTCAATCAGAGCAAGAAAAAGAATGCAATAGGAAAGGTACTCGCACCAATTTTAGCAGCAGTTAGGAGACCCTGCTCGAGTCGTGCCACGCCTCTGTAGAAACGCGCCTCAAGGGATTTAGGGTCGAAGGAGAGTGCACGGGTGGCTGCGTGTGTTGCGTCAACATACCTACAGTTTAAAATCAACGTTGTAGAGAATTTGCATTGGTTGGAATAACGTACTTACAGTTCACGCTGTACGTATGCTTTGGTAAGTTTTAAATAAAACTCTGGATTCGATGGCCAAAGATTCGTCGCATCAAAATAACATGCCGACGCGCCGACATAGTCATTCTGGTCGAATAATGCATCACCCTAGACAACCGTTGTCAGATGAATGGAAGGAAAATCGTGGGATCAATGAAGATTTTACTGACCACTTGACATGCCTCTTCTGCAAGACGGTGGTTACGTTCTTTACGTTCCATGCGCTGTAAGGCACGGTATTTGAGTGCCTTCTCTCTGGCCTGGATTTGTTCCTGAGCAGTTAATGGCACCAGCTGCACAATGTCAACGCTTTCTGTGCTTCCACTCGGATTGATAGATACGACATCGTGCGGCTTCAAGATTTCGTTAGAGAGCGCCATGTTTTGAATCTCTGCAGAAAAATGAGACGAGGACATGGCAAGGATTGGTAGGATGTGATCGTACGGCGGTCTTGTGAGGTCCAGCCTTGCGACCCCGTCACCTTTAAGTTTCAAGTCCAAATTTCGGATCACTCACGTGATGAATGTGATCGCGTTTGATCTGGCAATGATCTGAATCACGTCACAACCGTTCCGAGGACTCCTTTTGCCACGACGCCCACCATGACCTTTGTCAACGACCCAGTCCATGATGAAATAAATCTCATACGACTACTAAGACGTTTAGAACGAGATACTCCAGAACAACCCGAGAAGGAAAAGTCGCCAGAAACATGGATAAAGGCCCAAGGCATGTTGCAGGTGTGCCTCACTCAGTCTGCATGACGGCAGTGTCTAATGATCTGAAGAAAGTGAAATTCGCACGGAAGCTTTTAAAAAATGTTGAATTGTATGGTGAAGACCAGTCTCCGTGAGTTTGCAAGCCCGATGACTCGGGGAAGTTTTGACGGCATTCAGCAGAAAAAGAATACAGCGTTTCGATGATATCCGTCTAAAGCTAGATAAAGTGGAATCACATTTCAAAGCCATTGAGAAAGTGCGTCTTCGTACGACTTGTACAAGAGTACTGTCTATATGACTTCTAGCCTCAACCGATACGACCACCTTCGATCCTCTCAAGCATTCCACGACCTGCCCCACCATTAACTCTGACTCTTGACCTCCCGGAAAGTCCTTCAAAACATCTCACCGTCTCAGTGGAAGGCGAGCCAGCAGCAGTCTCCACGGACGACCTACTCCTTCCCGCGGATACCCCTTCTTATCCCTCCTCCACCAGCTTCTCCTTCCCAACACCAATGACACTTATTCCATCTAGCATACCAACCTTAACTAGTGATACCTCAGCCTCCAAACCTCCTGCCGTAACAACTGGCGTTGCACCTCGATTCGGCTTCCTTCAGAACTCGAACGCGATTCAACAGCAGCTTCTGGACCAGGTAGCAAACATGGCTACGCAGCTCAAGAGAAACACTCTGCATTTCTCTGAATTGCTAAGGAAAGATCAGGCTGTTGTAGAAGAGGCCAAGGAGAAATTGGAGAGCAATTTTGATGTTATGCAGAAGGAGAGGTTGAGGTTGAGGGACCATAGGGGAAAGAGCTGGGGGACGACCTGGTTGACTGTACTTATCGTGTTTGCGGTGTTGATCTTGTTCGTACTCATGGTTGGTATTATTAGATTTACTTGAACGGTGAGGATCCGATTTCTGCGATGTCCATAGCAATAAGAGAAAAGGGCCCAAAAATATAAAACAGCAACAAAGGTCATATTGAGTTTGTAGATCAGTTTGTGTCCTTCTGCATATCTTCGTCTTAGAGGACACCCGAACACACCCCTTCGAGCCACTCGACATCGCTCTTCACCGTAGTCAAATTCTCATAACCTCCCTCCGTGATGACGACAACGTCCTCGATCCTAACCCCACCCACACTCTCATACCTCCTTAACACCTCGGCATCCACAATCGCCGATTCATGTGCCTTCGCACGGCCCAATAAATGTGGAGAGAAATAGATCCCTGGCTCAACGGTGACCACCATGCCCTGCTCCAAGGGCCTCCGGAGCCTTAGATACCTGTACAGACTCTGGTGGCCCCATTTCGCCTCGTCCACGCCCGGCTTGGCACCTTTTCCTAGCACAACGACGCTCCCAGTCGCTGGGTCTGTGGGTTTCGAAACGGTGGGAACGTCATGCACGTCCAGGCCCAAGGAGTGGCCGAGTCCATGGGGGAAGAAAGCAGCAGTGAGTCCTGAAGCCAGGATAGCCTCCTCGGTGTGCTCTGCACCCGAACGGAAGATGCCTAGACGCTGGAACCCGCGGATGAGTGTACGGTGACAGACCAGCTGTACTTCGTCCCAGTGCAACCCTGGCTTGAGCAACGCAAAGGAGGCGCTCTGCATTTCCAGGACTAGAGAGTAGATCGCACGAGCCTCGGGCGTAAACTTCCCACCATTGCCGACGGGCATGGTACGTGTTATGTCGGAGGCGTAGTTCGTCCATTCGCAACCTGCATCAATGAGTAGAACTTGAGGGAGGATCTCTTTATCCGGCGAAGAGGAAGTGGTGAAGGAAGCAGAGTTGTGGTGATCGTGTGAGGAGACGGGACCCCAGGCAAAATCTCGATCATTACAACAGTAGTGGAGCGTTGAGGCGCGTGTAGAAGCAGCGACGATGGGGCGATAGGCTTGGTGTACAGCTCTAAAACCCATGTCAAGAAAGTTGATAGTGATCTGTTAATACGTACCCTTCACGCCTACATGAGGCTACAAAAATTGCTTCAGCCTCAGCTTCTTTCTCTATGAGCCATTCTCCAGGTAGAAGAGGACGATCTGCTGCTGCTGCACCTTGGCGAAGGCCATTCTTAACAGCTTGACCAAGCACTCGCATCACGACTTCATGTGCACGTGAGCTAATAGCGTTTGCACGACGAATCAAGTCAATCTCATATACATCTTTAGTAAGACGTGCATTCTGAAGAGCAGTGAGGAGGTAGTAGTCCGTAACAGCAACCGAGTCTTGCGCAAGAGCAAGCGAAGTGTAAGCTTGAGGTAACTCAGGGTAAAGTGGTGAGTTGCGAGGGAGGGTGTGGACAAGTGCCCCTGGGAGTTCAGGGAGAAGGGTAGCAAGAATTTCCTGAAGAGCAGGGGGGTGATCGACTCGTGTGACATCGTGGGATGCTGCAGCGATAGCGAGGGAAGGAGGCGGAACAGACCACATGATATCATCTTCGTTTGCTTCAGGGATAAAGAGGTTGATTGAGGGTGTCTGTTCGAGTGATGTTCCGGGCTGGAAAGCCGCGAGCAGGAACGCAGAGGGCACATTACAGCCCGTCAAGTAGTAGAAATTGGACTCTTGACGAAAGGCCAGTTCGCGATCTGTATCATGGCGACAGCCAGTGCTTTCACCAGCGAGGAGCAAGACTTGTGGCTACAGAAAGTCAGGAAAAGCCTTGGATGAGCTCAGAGACTCACCTTTGTCTTCTCTGCGGCAGGTAACAGCTTCAGGAGCTGCTGAAAGGTCTTTCGAACATGGCTGGAAGCTATCAAAACTGTCAATTGTCTGATGATGGTGTTGGTCGAAGACTGACCTGGATACAATGTCATGATTAGTGGACAAGGTTATCAATCGGCGTTCGGATCAATTTCCGAGGATGATGATGTTTGGCCCCCGACAAGCTACTATCTAGAGCCAAGGAGCGGGGCAGGGTGTACCGTACACTATGCCAGTAAGTATAACTATTGTCCGATTTTTGCATTTGTGTCTCGTGTGTGTCTTAATCTATACATCGCCCGGGTTTGTATAGGCTTGTGTAGTGCTAGGTCGTATGTTTTGTGCTGTGCCTGTTGTGATCTAGTAGTGTCCTTAACGTCCCAGGGTGAGATCCAATGAACAGGATCAACTGTCTACACACGATGTCACTAAGTTGGGGGAAAGAATGGCTACACCGTGTCAGTTCGGTTGCCTAGGTGTTGTCCATTCGCTGAGGAGTCCGCAACCCCGTACTGGAGAGAAGCAGGAGGAATGCAACACGGAAGAGAGACTCCCCAGACCATCCGGCTTAGTGACAATCGAGGTATGATAGTATGGGCTTGAGCTGCTCCACGTACTTACATTGGTGCGATTATTTCGAGAGAGCGCCAATACCTCAAGAAGGGATCGGATGTCCAACGACCAAGGAATTCGACGATATCCGAGGGTACCTGAGTAGTAAGAGTTCTGTGGTGCCACCAGTCCTGAAGCATTGTCCGCTGATCATATCCAATCCGTTGCTCGCCAGAATCGGGTTTATCCTATCGAGGAGTTTCCGTGTTGGCCGGCTGGGAGGTATGATGCTATCAGATGCTGTGTTGAGGCTCTATTGACCAGCGAGTGGTTCTTCAAAGCTATAAGGTCAGAAGGATATCTTTGTTGTGTGATTATTACTGTTTCACCCTTCCTTCCTCCCCGCTTTATACGCGGTAGATGTAGATTCCTCGATCCGAGCTGCATAGCGTTGACGTAAAGGTAGGATTTCTCCCAAGCGTATCTGAGCCCAAAAGGCTGTCGTCATAAGAGCCCAAATGCAAGCGTCAAGTGGATCTACGAAATTCAAATGTTGCTGTCTATGTTCAAGCATCGTCGGTGGCCGGTCAGGCTCTATAGAGTCCTGCGACCTCAGGTTTCCAACGCCTTGAAGCGTGTATTTCGGACGAATGAAATTCGGCCAAGGGATGTTGTTGCGGATGTGCCACGCGCGAACACCGGATATCTTGTTAGAGGTCGTTCTACCTGCTGAATTGCCAGCCATTGAAGCCGCGTAGATGTCCTCTGACGCTGTAATAGCAAGGGACAGAGGTATAGACCTTGCATTACAGAGGTTCACGAAGTCTTTCACCACGGAGGAGTAGCGGTTTTCGGTCGATGAAAGCCGCGCGCTCAAGACCCCTGTCGTTATCCTTGTGATCTTCTCTAGACTATTGGAATGATCGCGTATGGCCAGTTGTGAGTGAGCGAGAGTTTTAATGACGTCGAGGTTGGCACAAGTTGAGATGGAAACGGGGCATGTTCAGGTGGCGGGTGTTCTTTGCGGTCCCTTAAATCCTGTCGTTGCATGTCAGCCAAGTCATGTTACTGTTGTCCGCCTCAGGTTTCCAAGACATCGGATCGAACGGGGACATGGACATAAAGTTTGAAATAATTTGTAATACTAGGGGTTGAGGTAAAAAGGTCGCATTGTGAATTTAGAAGCTGCAGATAAAGGGCGCGTATATTCGACGTGTAGGAGTTCAAGCAGCTCGTGGTCACGCCTATGTCACATGACCCGTCCCTGCCCTTCTGAAGAACCTCTATTCGGCAAGTTCGATCTCCGAGGAAATGTTATCCCTCTCCAAGGCGGAAAAGTCCTACATACAGGCTGGCCTCCTCGCCACGCCCCCTTCTCGTGCAGATGGACGTGCGTTGCTTGATTATCGCTCGGTCGCACTCGAAACGGGTGTCGCACCTCTGGCCAACGGGAGCGCACGCCTGAGTATTGGTAGGAACCCCCATGATGGCGGAGGAGGTACAGAGGTCATTGCGGCAGCAAAACTTGAAGTAGAATCAGTCGACGAAAACAGCGAGGGGAGAGACGGCGGTCGTATAGTATGTACAGTCTCCTGGTGAGCCCGCCATCTTCCACAATTTTCCATAGTCACTAATTGCACAAGTTCACCTTCTGCCTATCCACATCTCTCCCCTTCCGCACTCGACGATGTACAAGCAGATCTTACATCTCTGCTACACCAAACCCTTTCGCACCCCTCTCTGCATCCTCAGAACCTGACCATATTAAAATCTAGAAAATCTTGGCTGCTCAATCTCGATGTTCTAGTTCTCTCGGACGCAGGCAACATCCTTGATGCGTTGTTCATGGCTTCACGCGCCGCATTGTGGGACACGCGTGTGCCGAGGACCAGAGGAGTTGAATACAAGGTACCCACGCGCAAAGACACGGGAAAAAGGGAGGAGATGGAAGTTGATGAAGACGAACATGAGAACGCACAGAAGCAGAGTGGGTTCGACACACGCGTGCTTCCCAAAGCGACAGATTTCGAGCTTCCGGACTACTGGGATGAGGGAGAAGTGTTAGATGGCAGAGAACGGTGGCCAGTTGCAATAGTACTTAACCTTGTAAGGTCACTTCCGGTGACAATGATGCCTGAAATTGATCTTTCCCTCAGGAACCACCAGCCCATTTCCTTGATGCTACAGCGCAAGAGGAGGCGGCCTCACCACTCAAGCTTCTCCTAATCTTTTCGTTCCAAGATGCACAACACACCGTTTTACAAGGCATGCGAATGCTTGGTCCCGGAGAGCTCACACCCTCACGATTAAAAGAGCTAGTCAAGGTATGTTACTCTCTTTGAAACGTCTTGTCACATCATCTCATGTAAATTCAGGTCGGTGAGGACTATGCTCGAGAGCTCCTTTCCTCTCTGAATGCGAAGCTTAAAGACGAAGACGTGCGGCGTACTCAGAAAGCTAAAGAACGATTTGAACTTCATCGATGATTGTAATGCTATTCGCTTTGTGATTTGGCCCCAAGGTCATCAGATGACAGTTTATGAGCATCCATTCATCAGTTACCAAGGAGTCGTCGAAGAAATCATCCTTCAGAACAATCGCCAATCGAAACTGATGATTATATGCTCAAAACACCTATGTCCTTTGGATGATGTTGGAGTCGAGCCACCGCCTCCAGAACTCAGTACGGACATGCCAAAAATCAGGTAGTTAGTGGAATCAGCCCGTTGTTAGTCACTTACACGTTGTTCGCGTGATGAGTAAAGTTGAACATGCATCATCATGACAGAATAGCCGCTAATGTCTGTCATGTAATTTGGAAGCATCAAATCTATTGTTAGTCCGGCGTCCGTGTGCATTCACTCCGTTTCCTCGATCAAGTCACTATACCTTTTCCTGCATAACAAATCAGCTCTGGTTCTTAAACGGTTTCTAAGAGCGAATTACCGCGTTGAGTCTAGGAAAAGGTTACTTCCAAGTCTAATGTCATCAAGCCTCTTGCGTGTCTTCGGGATACATGCGCTAAATATGCGAACAGGTGACAAATCGAGACACGGCTCATTCACTTTTAGGGCAAAGTCATCCCACGTCCTGTCGTCCACAGCGATATTATGCCATAGTCGGAGACCAAAGAAGTTAGCATCTTTCATCGTTTACGAGAACTTCACCGCCTTACGTCTCAGCTAAGAATAAAAGCAAAACCATAGGACACTCAACAACCACGTTCTCAAGAAACTTGCGATGGGAACTGAAATATCCGTGTGTGAGATATCTACTCCGTTGGCATTACATCTCAATCTTTTGTGACGGGTATTACCACGACTTTCAATCGTGCCGGGACTTGTCAGCTTCCGGTCAAATAAGTAGGCGAGTAGAATGTGATACGTACTCTACTTTTCCTTCCTGAACTCCCAGGCGGACTCAAGTAATGCGTTTCTCAGTTGTACTGCCAGTTCTGTCAGCAGCTACCTTAGGGTTGGCTCAAAATACTGTGAGCCGTCCTCCTCGCCAGCGTACTGCTTACATGATGTCTGACGATGCACATATTTCCTGTAGATTATTGAAGTTGGTGCCGCCACAGACGCACCCAACGGTGGAATATACCAGTTTATCCCACCTTCTATCAGTAATATTGCCGTCAATACCACTATTACCTTCCGTTTCACTGGCGCGTGAGTCTACTGCTTTAACATCACACGTAAACTGTAATTAATTTGTTGTGGACTAGACCTGGGAACCACAGTGTTACTCAGTCTAGCTTTGATAATCCCTGTAATCCTATTCCCGGTGGTTTCGACTCTGGCTGGGTCTTTATCCCTCAGAACAACGTCTCCACTCCGCCAGAATGGAATTTGACCATCACCGATGCCAGTTCTCGTGAGTTTTGATCTTCTCCTTGTACCAGAATTGACGACAAATCATCCGATAGCTATCTGGTTCTACTGTAAACAAACTGTACCCGCCATTCATTGTCAATCTGGTGAGTAACAACCGCACACATTCCATGCCAGCCATTTATTTATCGAATGTGATCCTTCCCAAGGCATGGTTGGAGCGATCAATCCACCTGATTCTGGTGACATGACTTTCAGTGCCTATCGGTCCAAGGCGGCAACGTTTTCTAGTTCCGGTGTATGTGACTAATATTATTCTCGTGCTTTCCAACTAATATGCCTTTTCGCAGCAAGAAGAGGGTGCTCTCGTTGGTGTTGGCGCTTCAGCATCTGCGGGTCCGGGACCCTCTGTTAGCGGCGTCACATTTTATACTGGACTTCCTTTAGCTACGAACTCCCCAACATCTTCTGGAGGAAGCAGTGGCAGTAACAATCAGAATGGGGCACTGTCCACAACTGCAAGCTTGCTTGTAGTTGCACTGGGCATGGTCCTTGGAAGTTACCTGTGTATAGCCTAACCTGATGTAATGGTCGTGAACTTGATGACCTATTTATCAGTATGGCATTGATTGCACCGCCAGTCTCTTAATTTGTACCAACGGTCATTTTGTCATTTCTTGGACTCCTCACTTACTAGATCTAGTTCAGTGACATCCTTTCCGTACCCGTACCGCAAACCTTTCACCGAAAAATGTTTCACATGGAGGCGCTGAAGGATAAAGTGGTTCCAAATGATCGTATTCTATTAAAGGCCCAAAGATGATACCAATCCACAACAGAGGACATTGTCTATACTTTGTAGCGACGCCCTGTCGAGGTGAAGAACGTTTGGAGAATATATATTTGCATCCTGAATGATAGATGTAACGAGCCACGAGAATACAGAAAGCCGAAAAACGTACGCAGCCATTCCAATGATTCCCGCAGTTTGCAGAATTGCATACCAGAATATTCGGCTAGACAGAGGGGCAGTGAGGCAAGGGTCTCAGAGCAGTCACACAAACACACTTTTGTGTAGACTTGACAACGTCGAAGCCACGGTTTTCATTAGTGTGAAAGCTGGAATTTTCAATGAGAGCACTTCGCGAAAGAACAGTGAATGATACGAACTGCTTTTGTAGGCGTTTGATGCCCATGAGCATGTTGTTCAATCGAAAAACGCTCTCCTCTAACGCGCTCGTTTGTTCCGAGATCTGTCCGGGCTTTGCTGGGGCCTCTCGCCGCGGTTCACTCTCGACCATGATGTCGAAATCGACCAATTTCCCCGTCAATGTGCTGATATCGTTCTCAAAACAGAACGAGTACTCTCCAACGGTGTTGGCAGTTAACACGTAGTCTCCCTGTCGTTCACGTTCACCCGAGAGTAATAACTTTTCATTTGGATCTTTGATGTCGAAGTCAATGTCAAAGGAGCCCCCTGACTGAACGGCAAAGTAGAACTTGAGAGAACAAAACAGAAGTTAAATGGGTGAAGACAAAAGAAGAGGCAAAGTTAGGGGTACCCCAATCTTCTCCCCGGCTTTGTCAACATCGGCATAGAAACATAGACGCTCATTAGCACCAATCAGAGTCGTGAGGGCAGCACTATAGGCTGAGATAGATAGAGAAAGAAGAAAAAGAAAGGAGGAAAGTAGGGAGACCATTGTTGAAGTGTGTGTTGTCGTGTGCCCTATGCTGGCAGGGATGATCGGAGTTTCAAGCACCCTTCACTTTTGTAATTGTACACTGAGTAGACCTCCATTGCCCTTGCCATGGTATGCCTCCTTCCGCCAAAAATGAACATTCCTGATTCCCCCACAGTCAACAAACTGCAGACGCCGCCTCATTCGTGACTTCAAGCGCTTGTCCACCGATCCTCCAGGGGGCATCTCTGGTAGCCCATGCCCTGATAACATCATGCTCTGGAACGCCGTCATCTTTGGCCCGGGTATGTCCTCTTCTCTGTCGCCGTGTGATCGCTCTTGACATCCGCGCCCTGCCAATGCCAACAGCGGACACACCATTTGAGGACGGCACATTCAAACTCATCCTGACATTCGACGAGTCGTACCCAAACAAGCCACCCACTGTCAAGTTCCTCTCGAGAATGTTCCACCCCAACGTCTATGCAAACGGAGAACTTTGTTTGGATATCCTGCAGAATCGATGGAGTCCGACATATGACGTGACGGCGATCCTGACAAGCGTGCAGAGTCTGTTACACGATCCGAATCCTGGCAGCCCGGCCAATGCGGAGGCAGCCATGTTGTACAGGGAAAATATGAAGGAGTACGTGAGGAGGGTTAAGGAGACTGTGGAGGAGAGTTGGATGGACCCCGGGGAAGGAGAGAAGGAGAAGGAGGCAGATGAGGAGGCACCAACAACATGAAGGGGCGAGGTCTCCTTATTGAGAAGGGCGGATCTTCACTCATATCGGAGAACTTGCGGGAGGAGCGGTGCGTTGATTCAACATCTAGCATTGTACACATTTGGACTTGTGCGATAATTCTACTATAATACTGTCAAATCATTGAACTCGTCGGACTTGACCATCAGCCAGGAGGATGACATCGAGAAGCACAAGAGTTCTATCCCGATTCGTGATTATATTTCTGTGCGAACACACTTTGCCATACAACGTGTATGGCGTCACCGTGAACCTTCCACTTTCGACAGTGTTCGACCAGCACAGGCAGTTTCATCTATTATAATTGTCCTGAAACTTGTGCATTGGAAGCAGAATAGATTGCAAGAAACAAAAAAACAATCTAATGTTTGAATACAGATAAAGTTACACTGGACGTGCTTTAGTAGGTTGCGCGGGCCAGTTAGCACCGCACAACCGTTAAGCCCGGGGCCCACGGCAAGGGAGCACGAGAAGGACAGAACCCTTCATTCCCCGGGAACATTAGCCCCGGACAACATGAGAAGACATTACTTGGTCGCGCCGAATATGAAAACATGATCCAGACTCTGGTCTGGCAGGTACAAGCGCTACATGAAGAAAGAGTAGACGGTCCAGCCGTCGAAGAACAACACTAGGTAAAGAAACTTGGGGTACTACAAATTAACACTGGACCTTTTATATCTTTTTTGTTAGTGGCCACAAGCTAGGGCCATGCCAAGTCCGAACTTGGCAAAATGGTCCATTGTTTTCTAAAGAACAAGTAAAACTTTCAACCCTGTGATGGACCGTCACACCGCAATTGACCTCGTGTTTGACCCTGAGCGCATGAATTTGTGGGTCCTGTATGATGAGCAACGACCCGACGTATCAAATCATGTTTTATATGTGTCATTGCAGTGAGGGGTTGCCTCATTTGGCAAGTCTAGTAGGTCTACTACTACGGATGTTGCTCTTGAGGTAATTCCAGAGGAAAAGATGTGCCAATACTGCACTGTAGCAAGTGTGGCGCACATCATGATGAGAAAAGCGTGAGAACATGGCCGCGACAACTATTTGACTTGGTTATGTGATCGTATGTAGAGGAAACCCATCGGAAGTCACAATCTCCGCCACAGAATTAGCCTCGAGGCCTGTCGGAACAAAATACTTTGGTTGTGTGGGTAACAGAACACGTGTATGACACCATGTGCGCACTACATGCGGTGGCAGTATTTTGCTGCGAGGTTCGACTCATCACAGAGGGCCGTTATCACGGGGATAGGGATATAAAATCCCTTTCAATTGCTCGGGTCAAACCTGGCTTTAGGGGATATCCATTCTTCCGTAAAATTACCGCGAGACTGCACGACATCTACAGATTTGGACCGCTTCCGATGTCATCTCTGCTGAAAACTGACCACGACTCACATCCAACAAGACAAAATCACAGATTTCTTCCGAATACATAGCAGTATGGCTACCGATTTCAACGATCGGAACGTCTGAAAAATAGGATAAGGCATTGCATCTTCCTATGATGTACAATTGAAGCCAATGGGATCCACAACATTCTCACAGGTAATTTGCCGTGAACCGTCAGATGATTCAATAGCGTCAAAATCAATGAAGCGGATACCAGGACATGGTGCAGAACCACTGCATTGCAAGCTCGCTAGTGTTGGAGAGGCGACATTCCCTGCCATGGGGCCCCATGTCAAGTCTGAGATTTGGAAGAGAGAAGTGTCACAACCACCCGTGGCACCAGAGTAAGAGGTGCACTGTGAAATGAACGCGACAGATTCCGTCAAATCGGTGACTTGGAAGTCACGGAAGACTATGAGTGACATCAATTGATCTTCATGTCAGGACATACGTTTCCGGAGAACATACTGATATTCCGAGCGTATCCAAGACCGCCACCACCGCCTTCGTACAAATAATTAGATATGAACGTGATAGAAAAACTATGTATAGCGTTTACCATTTGGAGGAAAATTTTGCTGTATACCACTTTTAAAAAATGTGTCAATTCAGCATGCGATCTGATCAGCTCTCCCCGGGAAACTCACGTCCAAGTCTTGACATATGCTGCATATGTTGTTCCAAGGCACGTTACTCGTTCCGCCGTAACATTCTCGATTCTCTCATATACACCTGGGTATTGACCTATAGATCTATACCAAGTCATTGAATAGACCTAGGACAAACCGATGAGAGGAAAACTTACCCAATCGCAATCCCACGTCCTCCGTAAAAAACAGAATCTTGGATCAGGATATTTGTCGAGTTTGCTTTCGTAGAAATGTTGTCGTCTCCGCAAGTGACTGTCCAATTTCGGAACGTAATGCGGTTCGAGTAGAAGGTGTCGACTCCGTCTGTGTTTATTGTAGAAGCCTATGATTGTTTCAAACAATTCTGAAATACATAGAAAGACTATACGCATACCGAGGTGGACGAAGTAGAGTTGATATATATAGAGTCAAGGAGGACATCTTCCGCATTCTTGATCGCCATGGTCCAGAACTGAGATTGTACAAATCGTAGATTGGTGAAATGCGAATCGGTGGTGTTTGTGATCATGAGACTTATTGGTCGTCCGGGAAGATTGCCTACTCCATTCGCGAGGTCATACCTAATGGGTAGGTATAGGAACCAAGATTAGCGAGCAAGAAATATATGTACCAAACCTGGCCGTTTCCATCAAATGTTCCGGTTCCGTGACCATTGAATGTAATTCTATTGCCTCCAAGTATCCACGCAGTGGTCATATTCAAATAACCAAGTGGAAGCCCATTAGCTCTCCAATAGGTCGTGTTAGTTCCCCACTAAGCACGTCAGTTCAACCAGTACACAGGTGAACCAAGACCTAGCATACAAGTAGAGTGCTTCGAAGATCGATCACGACATCTTGGAGACCAGTCGTTTCTAATACGCTTTCCACATGGAATGTTGCGTCGTCAAAAATGATGTGACCGTCCCGCTCACAGTCCTTGAACGCCTTCCGTATCGCAGGCGCGTCGTCACTCACTCCGTCTGCACTAGCGTGGACCCTGCATACTCTTGCAGTGTTTGATGCTCCGTGTGCATTGACGACAGGTCTTCCAGCCAATGCAAGATACAATGTCAAAAGCAAAGCTGAGACAAATCCCAACATATTGTTCGGTCTGTTTGAAACGAGATTGGACGCAAGACACGAATAGGCACGTATTTATGCTTCAATTGTGGATATAAAAAGAGTCCCCCTTCCGTTGCGAGTGGTCATGTGTGACTGTTTGAAGAGGACGATGACGGACCGTTGTGCTATGAAAGGTTGAGAATAGAGGCACATGATTATGGTAGTGGAGTGGACTTACGCAAAGTCTCTGCCGAAATGTGTCCGCAATCAGATACTAGTACAAAGGACGTGGTGACAGAGAACTTCTGTTCGCGTGTCGTATGATGGAAGGAACATCCTCCGGCGGCAGAAAACGGCGAGAACCAGGAGGAGACGCGGTCAGAAGCGCCGGATACAAAAATAAACGCAGCACGCATCAGCACGCGGACGATCTCCAACGGTAAATTAGAATGGACAACACGTGAGGCGAGGTCTGCAATCAAACCGTATCACCGTCGAGGTTACTATCAAAAGGTCCGACCCGAGAGGATGAATTCCAGCAGAGGGCTCAGGATTGACAGGTCCGACTATGACAGTTCATCTGAAAGACCAAGCAGGATGATTGACTTCTTGCTACGATGTACAATTAAATCCAGTAGGATCTACGACGTTCTTACAAGTTATCTTTCTTGAAGTACTGGTCGTCTCAATGGCGTCAAAATCAATGAACTGAAGACCAGGACATGGCGCTGATCCGCTACACTGCAAGGTTGCTAGTGTAGTGGAGGCAACATTGCCTGACATCGGGCCCCATGTGACATCTGAGATTTGGAAAAGAGAAGTGTCACAACCGCCTGTTGCGCCAGAGAAGGAAGTACACTGTGTGATGCTTGCGACAGAGTTGGTCAAGTTCGTAAGTGTAAAATCTCGGAAAGCTGGGAGGAAGAGGAAGTTAAAACAAACTCAATTAATCGATCAAAAGACACACTGAGGTTCTTTGCATAGCCAAGACCACCACCTCCGCCTATAACGATCAAGAAATCGTGCCGGAAGACAGGAGCGTTACTCACCGTTAGGAGGCAAACCTTGTCGAATCGACTGTCAGATTAAGAAGAATACAAGCTGTGTGGGTTACTCACGTCCAAGTCTTTATATATGCTGCATATCGTGTCCCAAGGCATGTCACTCTTTCAGCCGTAACGTTCTCGATCCTTTCATACACACCAATGTATTGACCTATCGACCTATTGACTCTCGTGAGATGAAACCTATCGGCAGACGCACCCAAAATTCACTCGATTGCGACACCGAGCCCTCCATGGAAGACAGAATCCTGAATCAAGATATTTGTCGAGTTTGCTTTCAAGGATATATTATCCTCGCCACCAGTAACGGTCCAATTGCGAAATGTGATGCGATTGGAAAATAAAGTGTCAACTCCGTCAGTATCTCGGGCAGGCGCCTACATGCATTCGTGACCAGGTATCAGAGGGTTTCAAAGCAAGCGGCCTACTGAGCTCGAAGACGTCGAGTTGACATAGATAGAGTCAAGGATAACGTCCTCTGAATCCTTGATAGCCATAGTCCAGAATTGAGATTGCACAAAACATAAGCCGGTGAATCGCGAGTTGGTGGTGTTCGTTATCATGATACTGATTGGGCGGCCGGGAAGATTTGACACTCCATTTGTGAAATCATACCTAATGAAAGGTTAACCGATGACAATATACATATGAAATGAAAGATACGTGCCATAACTGTCCGTTCCCGTCGAATGTCCCTGTTCCATGTCCGTTAAACGTGACGCCGTCGCCTGATTCAAATATCCAAGCGGCAGTCCGTTAGCTCTCCAATAGGTGATGTTACTTCCCCACTATAAGAATCAATACAATCAACGTCAGCAGAAGAAAAGGAAAAGTTGTCCCACAAGCAATGTGCTCTTGAGATCGATGATAACGTTAGATATGCCAGTCGTCTGTAGCACGCTCTCCACATGAAATGTTGCATTGTCGGAAATGATGTGCCCGTCTTTTTTGCATTCTGCAAATGCTTTCCGTATAGTAGGTGCGTCGTCGCTCACGCCATCTATGCTGGGATGGACTCTGCACACTTTGACAGCGCTCGCCACGTCGCGTGCATGAGCATAAAGAAGAAGGCTACAAGAGAAGAGGAGAATGTATGAGAACAACTTCGACATCCTCGTTGGTTTCTGGAGAAGACATGCGTATGTATAGATATCAGAGTAAAAAGATACGCTATAGGGCCGTTCTTAGACCGTGAATGATCATATGCGGCTGTCCCAAGGACATGGCGGGCCGTTCGATGCACAGCGACACATGCATAATTACTCGTCAACGCTGAGTTTCCTGGGGAGATCCTCGGAAACGCCATCAGGCCTCGACGATTAAGCCTCCTCGACAGTTTTCTAGTAAGTAGGGTTCCTCTTGAAGCTGAAAAGAGTCTTCAGCATCGGGTTGTACAAAGATCAATAATTTGCGATGCATGTGATGACTTACAGCGTAAATGTGTCTTTGGGCCCACACGTGACTATGTCGTCTTTTCCCTTCAATTGACGCCCAAAAGTGCGCACGGGCATCAATGTTGCACAACCGCGGTGCAGCAGCAGCCATCGCCATCAGGTGCGAATCATGCGTCTTCTACGTGTTCTTCGCTGACCAACAGACGCCACCTGCGTGGCGCCTCGGCACGTGACAGCACATTTGTTCCCCCATCCCTCCGCAACGAGGACACTGTCTTGGGCGTGCCATCTGTCCCTTGATTTAGAGATCAAGAGCGAGGTGGAGGATCCCCGCCGCGTCCAGCCCGCGCAGGTCAAGTCACCGTGCCAGACGAGCGGGCCGCTCACATTGACACTGGAGGACATGCACACACGCAAGGGCGCATGGGCGCCTGAGCCCTGCGCGCGAAAAGAATGAAGAGTATGACGGGTCATGCTTGCTCTCAGCAGTACGTCCTCTCTTATTCTTATCTATACCTCTACTAACGTGCCCCACAGTGATGCGTCTGTATCCTCGATCATCCCAGACGACTACCTTCCACAAGCTCTACCGCCTGCCTCGTCTGTACCCTTACATACGCCATCTTCCTGTTCTTGCTCTCTGCGTACACAAGGGGCAAACAATGTCCCCAGACGCCGCGCACACGCTGCCGTCGAACGCGAAGTGGCGCAAGCTGGGTTTTTGCACGAGTCTGGGCTTGGGTATGTGGCATTTGGAAAGAGGGAGAGGGCACAGAGCCCGATGGCGGCGGGTCTGGAGCACGGCGAGGTGGGTATGATGGCCTTACATCCCAACCGGAGTCTGGTTACTGTTTGTAACATGATTATTTAGATCTCTTTATCGGTATCAAACATATCAATATCCCAAACGAAGTCTCTTCCTCGTCTTGTGTATTTAGTCTATGCCAACTTCGTACTTGTAGTGATGAATCCGTAAGGTCTAGAAGGACTACTAGGGAGGGGGGGAGGGACCACTGAATTCCTCGTTTCTCTCTATTTTGTCCTTCTCAAGAGAATAGAGAACAGAAGTCCTTTCCCACCATCCCTCCTGTATGAGCTACCCTCGACTCAACCATGTCGGGGAACGGCAATTGGGGATGTCCGTGAAGACAACAAACAGCTGCCGAAGCATCGTAATTCATTGTATGGGGGCGACATACATACCCAAAGCTCCATCTGGAGTACAACGTACATGGTGCATCAGCTAGTACTGTGATTCTGATAGCAGGAGGTTCAGGTCATTTGACAGTGGAAGGAGCTCTCTCCTGTTCATGAGTGATTTGTTTGAGAGACTCTAGACAGAGGAATGGATCATAAGTGCCTAAACAAGCAAGACGTTGCGACCAGAATGACAGGGTAGTTCGCGCCTGTGATAGATAGGATAGTTGATAATTCGATGTTTGGGTTTGATTCATCAAAGGTTACATCGGTCTTATCAAATTGATTAGGGTATCCAGCCTTGAGCGCAGGAGAGCGAGGTAGGCAGATCTGGTTTAGAGAGATACATGCATCAGGGAAATTTCCGACATCAAAGGGTGGCGTACCCGAGTATGATGCAATCCAGAGAGCAAGGTAGGCAGATCTGGTCTGATGAGAGATACATGCATCAGGGAAATTTCGGACATCGAAGGGTGGCGTACCAACACAGTCCAGGTAACAAAGATCAAAAAGCAACAAAGAGAACAAAACATGGCAAGCACATTATGCATGGGGAAATGTGATGATCGGTTTCGAGAAAACCTGTGCTTCCTGACTTCTAGATTGTTTGATCCGACTCATTTGGCTCATGATGAAATCTGTCATAAGTATAAAGACTGTTTCAATATCCTATTCTTTCACACCACCTCAATGGCAACGATAGTGTATGACGATGACTTTGTTACATTTTCTTCTGCAGTAGAGACCACGAGCTCCATTTTTCTCGGTGGAACTGCTGCACAAGTGATTGTCGGTGTAAATGGATTTAGTATTGGATTTAGTATTTCTGTCAACTTTTCAGGCATGTATCATCTCCTCCAACTCGACTATATGCTTACTAACCAGGGATAAAGGAACCTCCATTGCATTGTTTGGCATTGCCGCACGTTCCCAGCCTTTCAATGTCATGATTGACAGAGAGATGAAGTCTGAAATTCAGATCGACAAGTTAGTGGATGAAAATTCCACAAGTACTTTGCATGTTATCTATCAGTCCCCACAATTACTTGACACAACACACTCCCTGTCAATCAGCGCAGCTAAACCAGTTCGAGAAGAAGACAGCTATATTCTCATTGACTACGCAACCGTTACCGCAGGAAGAAACACTTCATTAGTAGGGGAGCGTCTGATTGTCGATGAAAGTGATCCCTCAGTGATCTATGTGGGTAATTGGGTACAAAATACAAATTCAACCTTGTTCCTCGACGCCTCCGAAGGTCGTTATCCCTATGCAAATACAACTCACCAAACCTCTTCGCCGGGTGCTTCGGCTATGTTTCATTTTAATGGTTTGGTATCTGTGCAAAATTGAACTGTTAACATTGTCACTTACTTTACCGTGAAAGGCTGTCGTAAAACAGCCTCACTGTGATCCCAAACTGACAAGATAAAACCAACTTTGTTGCTCGTAGTTAGGATGATAAGTAGAATAATAATATCTCTAATTGCTCACCTTCGTTGCTCGTAGTTAGGATGAGCAACGGAGGTGAGACCTAAAACTTTCTAAGACGTTCGTCACGTGT